>PVIJ01007353.1:0-83232 GCA_004024925.1 Scalopus aquaticus | reverse complement strand
AGGGAGGGAAGGAAAAGGGCACAAAATGGAATAGAAAAGAACACAAGGGACCATGGAGATGGGTCACGGGTGAATTGGTGGTGGGCTACCCAAGGGGAATACAAAATGTAAAAGACATAAATAACAATAAAAATATATATTTAAAAAAAAAAGATTTAGAAAAGCTCGCAGGGAAGAGCAGTCAAGGAGAATGGGAACAGACAAGAAGGTGAGAAAACAAAACAAAACAGGGAAGCTTGGTGTCCTAAAAGCCAAGTGAATAAAGGTTTAAAGGAGTAGAGTGCAACCAATAATCAGCATAACACAATGGCTAAGATAAGCACTCTAAATCTATTCTGCCAGATGAACCTCAACTCTGTCCTTATTTTCTGTGTGACCTTGAAAAAGTCACTGCACCTCTCTGTGTCCTCTTCATCTATAAAAGGAGTATTAAATCGCCCCTATTTCATGTGGTTGTTGTGAGACTTAAGTGTCTAAATTTGTTAACAATCTTAGAATAGTGCCTGGAATGTAGCAAGTGCCCATTAAAAGGCAACTATGATTACTTTTTATTGATGACTATTATTAATGCTTTCTTCTTGTTTTATTGATATAGAATTGACATACAGCACTATGCAAGTTTAAGGTGTGCAGCATCATTACCTGACTTACATGTATTGTAAAATAATTACCACAATAACTTTTATTTAACATCCATCATCTCATATAGATACAAAATAAGTAAAAAAAACTGTTTTTCCTTGTGATAAGAACTCTTAAGAGTTTCCAGTGTACTATACCAGCTGTGATTATTAATACACAGAATAGTAGCAAATAAGAAGAAATAGTAATAGTAGTAGCAGCAGCAATAGCAGTTGTGGTAGTCAGAGTAATAGTAAAAATAAAGAAAGGGAGCCTCCCTGGTGGTGCAGAGGTTAAAGTCTCAGTGCTATCAAACTATTGCCAGCCACTGAGGCATGAGTTCAATCCCTGACCAGGGAGCTGATCCACATGGTGCAGCAGACCTCTCCTGTCTCACCTGCTGCTCCACTCAGCAGTGTATTTCAGTATACCTGTTGGGCTCTCCACTCTGTCTCTAGTGAATTCTCTTACTCCCTGCACCTCTGGCCTACATCCCAGTTCTAATATGCATAAATTAATAAAAATAAGTCATAAAAAAAGAATAAAGGGCTGAGACTTAAGGCTGACTTTTGCAGTGTGGAGGTCATTTGCAAAATAAGGAGCAATTAGGGTAGAATGGTGGGAGCAAAACCTCCTGTAAAGTGATATCATATTCAAGGGGAAATGAGAGATAAACTGGAGATGGTAGGCATAGGAGCTCTTTCAAGAACTTTTTCTCGAGAAAGTACATGGAAGCAGAGAAATAAGTTGGTTATACACAAAAATTTGATAAAAGATGAATTTTTTCTTATAGGAGAAAAAACAGGTTCTAAATAGTGGATGTATTTATTGGAAATATCCCTTGAATCAGTGTTTGGTCTTAAAGTAATAACTATGAAAGTTAGTTGGTGATGGACAGAGAAGATGGAAGTGTGGGCTCTGTAAAGGGACTGAGTGCCAATTATTCACATTAAATGGTGTGTTATTGTGTATTTCTCACTTACTAACTGTGAACTCCGTAGGAGAAGGCCCTTGTTTTATTCCCTGCTAAATGTCCATCACCTCAAACAGTACCAAGCGTGCAGTAGGCTGCTAGTGTTCAAAATAAATTATTTTTTAGTGGTTGACTATTTCTAGTGCAAATTTGAGGCCCAAAGAAGTTAACTAAATTGCTTGCCTAAATTGTGATGACAGAGTTGGACCCAAATCTGAGTCTCCTGGTTCCCCATACAGTGAAAATTCCGCTATCAGGATAACTGGGTTTTAAAACTCATACCCTGATCTTCAAACCAGTATTTTAGAAGTTACAGCTAATTTCAAAGGCTGAAATGAGACAGAACTTCCCACTTCTTCTCAAGATTACCTTCACTGCAAACACTATTATTCTGTTGAAAAGTTAAATTTTGTCGATGAGGTTAGCTGTTGGATAATTAACCTAGAAGTCTTGAAAAATCTATAAATAATCTAACAAAACTAGTCATTTGTTGAATATAAATAAAAAGGAAATTTTTGAAAATTACTACAAATCTTGACTTTCTTCCTACTGCACATATTCTCTACATATTCCTCATGGACTACAAATAATTGAAAACATGCAAATATGATTCCTTGAGGAAAGTAGTTAAATAAACATGGATACTTCCATAGAGCTCACCAGTGATAGGATTTCTCTGTGTGTGTGTGTTTTAAACAGTTCAATCTCAATCTTCTAAGTCTTTATATGTAATTGTGTGAATGTTATCTGGGCTTAAGTGTAGGTGAAAAAAGAAGAGAAATATCACCCTATATAAAATTTTGACTTAAGAATTGTTAATTCTGAGAAGCAGAGTCAATTGGGGATTGTAGTTTGTCATGAATTACATATACAGCTCTTCCTCCACTTCCTGTGGGGCTACATTGTGATAAATGCATGGGTTCCTCAGTATGCAATTTTGGAATCAAAGTTCTAATCAGGGAAATTGGGTTCTTTAAGTAAAATGAAGTTGGTGGTAGATGACCAGAATCAAGATAATATAGGACTACTAGGAAATTCTAAGTTCTCTAAGTCTGAGAGGTCTTAGTGAAGAATAGGGAAAAGAGCCATATGAAGAAATCATGCATTATCAACGCAGGCTGGCATTTGAATGAGAGCTGAGGTTTTGAGGATCATTGTCTCCACGGGGAAGGGAGACTGAAAGGGTAGGAAAATTCAAGAAAATTCAAGAAAATTCAAGATTGCCAGAAACAATATAAAGGCACTGAGAGAAATACCTGACCCTCCCCCACTTGTGTTCCACGAGTTTCAAAGGGTTCAGTAGCTTACAGTAGCTGAGGGAACATACATCTCTTAGACAGAACACAATGAGTGGGACTTGCTGGGACTGAACAATGGGTGTGCCCGTGGCTTGCTTTTGGCTAGTCCAGCAGTCCTGGAAAACACCTCTCCCTCCCCCACCCAGGCTCTGTGGTATCCTGGGGCTCACATCCCTATTGTGGCCAGAGGACCATGCATTTCCTAGAGAGAATTCTGTCTGTGGGGCTTGCTGGGAATGGAAGGCTTTCTCCCAGCTCACACAGACAGCAAAACACATATTCCTCCCCCGACTAGACACAGGGGAGGGGAAGCCTACCTACTAGGCACAATCAAATCACCTATGGTGCTTGCCTATAGCCAGAAGCCCTGCCGGCTTTGTTCTCACCTGAGCCTCAGGGGAAATTTTTTACCAGGGATACCTGCTGAGAATAGAACTAGATTGTGGCTGGGAAGTCAACTACAGTCTGGGACTTTGGGAAAGGACTGCCAGCGGAGTATACCTCCAGTTAATGGTGATTGTGGATCCCTACTTTGGCTCAAGCTCCTGTAGCCACCAGGGTGGTGTATGTCTTTGGCTCTCTACTTCTGCAACATCCTTATAACCTGTAACCTCAGCTCCCACTATGCAGGCTGGTTCCTGGGATACCACCCCATTCTGACTGTTGAGCTCCAGTCATCCTAATTAATAATGAAACCTTGACCAATACAATAATAGAAATTCATCCAAGGCCAAACATCTTAGACTAATAACACATGTCTATTACAACATGACTGGGAAGGAAATCTGTTTCGCCTAATTCATAGAAACAAACGAGCACCAAACATGATGAGGAGACAAAGGAATTCACTGCAGTCAATGGATCAAGACAAAACCTTGTGAAAAAATCCTAATGCAACCAAAGAAAGAAAACTGCTAAAAGAAAACTTAAAAGCAACAGTCTTAATGATATTATCTGAAACTGGGAGAACAATAGGGAAACTACAACCAACACAAAGAAAATATGAAAAAGTTCCAAACAGAAATCTTAGAGCTCAAGAATGTAATAGCTGGTGTAAAAAATATGATAGAGGCACTTAACAGTAGACACCACAAAGCAGAATACTAAATCAGAAAATAGAAGATAGGGTAGTAGGAACCGTCCAAAAATACCAGCAAAAGAAAAAATGATTTTTTAAAAAATGGAAGAAAAATAAGCTATGTATGCGAAAGACATAACCTACCAGACATAAGCTGAGACATAAGCTACCAGAACCTATGGGATGCAACAAAAGCAGAACAAAAATACAAAGAATTATAAGAGACAACTGTGAACATTGTTATGCCAATATATGGATAATCTAGGAGATATGGACAAATTTCTAGAAGCATACAACCATCCAATATTGAATAGAGATGAAACAGAAAACCTATTTTGCAATTACAAGTAAGAAAAATTGAAAAGAAATCAAAAGTCCCTCAAACCCCCCCCCCCAAAAAAAACAAAAAAACAAAGGCCAGGACCAGATGTTCCACTAGTGACTTCAACCAAATCTTCAAAGATGATCTATTATCTCAATTTTCTCAAACTCATGCAAAAAATTGAGTAAAAGGAAATGCTTCCAAACCCATTTTATGAAGTCAACATTACGTGATAGCAAAAGCAGACAAGGACATCACAAAAAAGAGAACTACAAACCAATATCTGTGATAAACATGAATGCAAATTCCTCAATAAATTCTTAGCCAACCAAATTCAACAATAAATTTGAAGGATCATACATCATGACTAAGTGGAATTTATTCCAGGGATAATTAACCTAATCAAAAAATGGGCACAAGAAATTAATAGACACTTCTCTAAAGAAGACATACACATGGCCAACAAGTACTGGAAAAAAATACTCATCATCACTTATTGTCAGGGAAATGCAAATCTAAATTACAATGGCATACATACACTTCACACCCACAAAAATAATCCATACCATAAAGGATCAGAAACAGTAGGTGTTGGTGAGGGTGTGGAGATAAAGGAACTCTCATACACTGTTGGTGGGAATGTAGATTAATCCTGCCCTTATGGAAAACATTGTCATGGTTTTGTAAGCTACTAAAAGTTGATCTACTATATAATGCAGTAATTTCACATCTGGGTATCACCCATAGAATATTATAAAGCAATAATTCAAAGGGATATATGCCCTCCTGTGTTCATTGTAGCACTATTTACAATAGACAAATTATGGAAACAGCCTAAGAGCCCAACGACAGATGAGTGGATTAATAAGAAATGGTACCACAGAATATTACTCAGCTGCAAAAAATGATGAAATACTGCCAATGGCAACAACATGAATAGAACTAGAGGGGAAAATGTTAATCAGAGTAAGTCAGAAGGAGAAACACACATAGCAGATTATTTCATTAATATGTGGCATATCAAAGCAAAGGAGTAGACAAATACAATCCTAAAGAAACCTTTGAATCTCACTGCAGAACTGAGACTACCAGAATGGAAGGAAGGGATAAGAAGCAAGGTGGGAGAGGACCGATGAGAAGTGATAGAATAATATGGATGTCCTGGTGATGATGGGAGTGTATTATAACATATGTTAGGAGGTGTGAACCTATACCTCTAAAGTATATACACTGGTATAAACCAATGTTACAAAAAAAAATTTTTAATGCTTAATTCTATGTGGTTTAGTCACATAACACATTGATAAAGACTTGCAGGTTCCAGCATAGTTATAGGTCATACCTAAGCAATCACCATTTAAGCTTTCTCATTCTTTGCAGCTGGCCTCATGAAGCAGAGAAATTTTGTTTCTTGATTCTCCATGTTTTGTTAGCCTCTTCATGTCATTTGGAATGTCTTTTCAGGCAATATGAAGTAACTGTATTTTAGTGCACATCTTTACTATATAAATGTGATTTTCAGTTTTGCAGCCCAAGGATGCATTCCACGTATGAATAGGAGTCTTTTGTGCAACAAGAGTGAAGTCATCAGCTTCTATGCTATGATGAAGAAATGTTCATCTTCTAATGTGTATACATGTAAGCCACCTCTTTAAAATCAGCCCACTTAAATGGCACTTTGTACACTTCTATGTACGACACATCAATGTCCATTAATTGCATGAAGAGAACTGAGATTCCAATGGCAAAATCTGTAAAAGTAGATATACAAAGAAAAGTGGAAGCATCTGTTTAATATATACGACATTAGAATTTAATTTTACCTCTGTGATGCTTTTGTGTGGCTGCAGTGTTACAGCAGAGCACATAAGCATAGCCGTGCAGTGTCAGCAGGTGCATGCCACCAAATTACTGCTTTTAATTTGCATATTCATCTGCTAAGAAGCATGTCATTATCATATCAAAGGGATACTAAGCAACATCTAGCTTGGAGAGATGTGGCATAGTTTCAATAGGAGCAATTAATGCAAGATGAGGACTCTCTTTCTGTCATGTCTCCCAGGGCTAGCTGTAATCGGGCTGATTATTGGATACCAATAAGACTGAGGGCCCAGTTGGCACAGAATAAGAGAAGAACTGGAAAGAGAGCCTGTTAGTCCTCTCCACTGTACACTTGATGGCAATGTGATGCTCTGGTCACTCAAAAGAAATCTGTTCTTACTATAGCTGCTGTGTATATGCAGTCATCTATTTAAGTTGTCAAGAAATTATGAAATATAGGCCAAAAGTAGTCATGTGTTTCAAAAAAGAGAATGATCTTGACTTTAGAGGGCTTGTGAAGGGAGCCTTAAAGAGATATTGAAATCATGCTCACCAAAATAGGGTTACTACTTAGGTAAATTCCATTCAAGCAAACAAATATTACTTTCCTCCTGTAAGCATTTGTTGATCACTAATGTATATGTCAGACAATGTTGGCTAATAGAGATGCAGATACAAACTAGTCACAGTGTTTAATCTCAACAAACCTTCAGTTGAACACTGGAGACAGACTTGCAAACCAAACAAAACTTGAATAGCATTTGCCTTTATATTGTTTAAGAACTTTGAAGATGTCGCTAATATGCAGAACCATTTTTTTAATATGACAGTAAAAATGTGATATTTCTTTTTAGGTAATTTTGAAGAACAGAATTTTTAATTTTAATTTGGTTTTAGAAGTGAGTTCATTTTTCTTCTCCCAATGATAGTAGCTTGAAAACAGTATAATAATTTCTATACGCTTGAAGGCTTGAAGAATGGAAGTATAAACAATTTATTAAATCACCCTATGGCTTTTCAACCTCTCATTGGATGCATTGGTAAATGTTATTTAAAAACAAAACAGGAACTATTAATAGTTTTCTCCTTATAGTGTCTAGGATGAAATGGCATACATATATATTTTCAATAATTTATTCAACAAAGACTTTTGAACACTCACTACACTCACTATGTACAAACACTTCTGTAATCACTGGGGTTACAAAATGAATCAGCTGCCTGCCACTGAATTTGCATTCATAGATACTGCTGTGTGTGAATATGTGCACTAAGTACGTGCCTAATGGAAAGTTCAGTGACATACATTCAACAAGCCTTTAATAAGTACCTATGTGTACCAGAGTAAGGAAATGAAAGGAATGCAAAGTTTATCTTGTGAGCTACAAATCAGCAGTGAATATAAGAAAGGCTTCTGAATGGCCAAGGCAGACCTATACCCAAATAGGTTATGTGAAACAAAACTTAAAATAATAGGTATTGCTTTATGGGTGTCCACTCTTCCAAGCAGTTTCAGACATCAACCAGTCAACTAAGGACAACCCTTCAAAATTTACCAACATGCTTTAATTAATTGCTGCTAAAGTTTCGGGGATAAGGCCATTAACTCATGAGCATCAGAGGCAGGCACTTTGAGGGTATTATCTTATTTAATATTCAGAGGAATCCTCCAAGATTTGTGATAATACACCCAAGTTGCTGATAAGGAAACCGAGGCTCAGAGAGTGTACATTTTCCAAACTCACCCTATTGGTAAGTAACTGGGTAGGATTGGAGTTTTCTGGTGTGATGTGTGTGTTCTATTCACAGTTCGTTGTAACACTGGTTATAACACAGCATCCCAGTTTAACCCATTTTGAGGCAATGAATCTGACTATCAGAACTTACATGATTAAATTTAATGCATATAATAGGTATCCCCAAAAGATATTGGAGGGCGTTGATTAAGGAATCAAATCTCATGACTTAATCTTCAAATAAATTCTACTCTATCCTTGAATTTCTTACTCAACATCTGGACATGTGGGTACTTTTTGCATTGTTATAGTTGCAGATTCTTATAAAAATTTTTAAAATGATACTTTGGTAGCAACTTCATTCATTCTAGAGAGGAGTTTTATTCTATTTCAAAAATTTATTCATACACACACACACACACACACACACACACACACACACCCCATAATTAAATATTTTGGATACAATTCCTTTGCTAGATATATGTGTTAAAGATGTTTTCTCCAAGGTGAAAAAAAAAACTTTAAAAAGAATATTTTCTTCCAGTTACAATTTGCATTTTATCAAAATCTTTCAGTTAGTGACTTGCTTTTCTGCTTTTTTGAATTGCATTTTTTTTTTTTATTAAGGTGAGGCAGGGGTAGAGGGTGTGGAGCAAGGTGGGGAGAGGGATCAGTGGACTGTGTTCAAAGATTATGGGTGCTTTCATGGTGGGTGTGGTGTGGTAACAGATCTGAAAAGGTATGAATCTATACCCTTAAATTATATACAACATTGTAAACAAACATTACATCGATAAAAAATAATACAATTTTGGATATTTTTAATTTGTTATTTAAGCCTACATCCACCCAAAGAGGTCTTCAAGCATGCTCTATTATTTCCAGGAGACCTTAACTCAAATCAAAACCACACACAGGAAAACTTTAATTAGTTGTATACACAACTCTGTTGGAGGCATACTCTCTAAGATGGCCTTTCAGAAATGAATTGTATCTTCAACTCTCAGTTTATTATGTGCCCTCCTGTTAGTCTTAGTACAACCTCCCATGATTCTACACAATAGTTGTAAACCTCAAATAAATCCTCAAAAAAAAAAAAACTTTGAATAATTTTTTCACTCATAATTCACAGAGGAAAGTTTTTATGTCTCCTGTTATCTTTATGAGTTATAATGGTGATAGAGTTTTAAGTCAACTTACATACCTCTGTTTTTAACTATTATGGTAGATAATGGACCCTCAATGCTCTTATTGGAAGGATTAAACGTACTTCATCTACCTTATGTAAATGTGGGATATCCATATAATAAGATCTTTTTGGTTTCTAAGGAAAGATAAATAAGCTGCTTTCACTCATGTGTATAAGTTTATATTAGTAACAGATATGTTAAGTTATATTATTGGATATAGTTGAAAAAGAAAATGTGCTGTTCTTTAGAAGAAACTAAATTTTATTGGTGGTATTTTTATAATCAAAGATAACATATATTTGTCCCAAACAGAAAATCCAAAAATTATTTCTTTTTTAGTTTTATTCATTTGCTTATTTACCTTTGACACTTTTTTATTAAGGTGACGTTGGTTTACAATGTATGTGATTTAAGGGAATAGGGTCAGGCCTATATTGCCATCTTGCTGATGTTTCCAGCATGGGTATATTTTTAAATGGTTTTCAACTCATTCAATGTGCAGTCAGAGACACAAACCCCTAATACAGGTATCCAAAAACAAGATAATCTCCAGTTTGCTCAAAATTCTGAGATTAGTTATTTTTATGAAAATGCACACATAGAATCAGATATTTCACATTACAAAAAACAATGCACTTATTGACTGTTTTCCTTTTTGAACGTGTTCATTGTGTTATACCTTACAGGAAAAGCACTAGCAAATCTCTCTAAACAAAATGTAGATTGTTTTTGACCCAGTTCAATATGGATTTTGTGTAGCCCTGTTTGTTAAAAAACTGAAACAAAACAAATATTCAAATTCTTGTTTGTTGCATCAAGTATCTTAACACTGCTTCTAACTTTATGTGTATAAGGACAAGCCAGATCTCTGATTACAATGTACACTTTTTACTGATGTGGGCCTCATAGGCAAAGCTCACACCTTTTCTGATGCCTTGGGCTTGTTTTACCAGTCAGTAAAAAAAATAATGAAACTGGTTGACTATTTTTAATAAAAAATTGGATTAATTTAACTGGTTGAATTATTCCAGGTGAATTGGTTTGCATATGTACACCATATACAATATTGACACTATTATTGCATGTTACTAAATTGTTGGGAAAATTCAATGTAATTTTTCTGTGGATCAATTCAAACATTACTAGGCCTGAGAGAAATGAAAAAAGTAAAGATATAATTACTTATTCATGACAAAATGTGACACAATTTTTGTTTTAAAATAAACCCCATGCATTATAGATGAGTATTTGTTTTTAGAGGCCTCATTCAGTCAGGAAAAAAACCTTGCAAATTACTTCCTTTTGGAGTATGTCTTTACCAGTAAATATACTGGAAATGATTCTACATCAAAGTGGATTTTGATAGAAAGAACAGCACTGTCTAAAATTAGAATATTTACTTCTGATATGATTTATTTTGATATGTCATAAAATTTGGTGAAAAAACAATTATGAGGCAAAGTTTAAGATTTGCAATGTTCTCTATTTTAATGAATAGAGCACTAGATAGTAAATTTCAGAATTTGGATATTCATCCAAAACTGGAAGCTAAATAAGCACTGTAGGTTGCCTTAATCAAGGCATTGGTGTGTGGAGGCCTCATAAGCTTGCTTTCAACAGGTAACTAGTATATGTTAAATAATCACTCAGCATCAACAGGCTCAATTAACTTACCTTAATTCATCTAAAGTCAGCTCATTAAATTTCAAAGCATCTCCATAAGTATAAGTACTAATAAAACTCTCTCTTATAGACTGCAGAGAAAGAGATTATGCCTTGCTGAAGATGAAATTGAAATTGCATAAATTTTAGATTGATGTATTGATCACAACTTTAGATTGTATGAGACATGTATGAGACGATGATGCTAGATCTATATGTATATATGTATGTATTTGATATATAATTAAAATATGTAGATTTTTATTTGAATGTCTTAACAAATTCTTTATGAAAATATAAGTTTTAGAGCCAAGTTGATTGTAAGCAAAAATCAATTCAACCTCACCTAAATAAATAGTGGGGTTTACTTGCTAACAGGGCAGACTTGGCATCATATAGAGGCTAATGATGATCATCGGACTCTTCCTTGGTGTCTTTCTCAGATACTCTCCACTTGGCATCAAAATGATGCTGAAAGCTTTCCTCTCCCCACACTGTCACTTTCATCATGACAGTCTTGTAACCCTTCTGAGCATTATTTTTCTTCAGTAGCTCTAATAGAAAAACCCAGGCATGGCTTGGACCACCTGCACCTGTCCTGTACCAACCACTATGGCCTGAGAGATAAGGCTTTCTGATTTTATAGATAAGCCCAAGTCAGGTGCCCACTCTTGTATCTAGGTGGGCATTGAATGAGGGAGGAACTTTCTTCCCCCAGTCATATGAAGAGAATATTCTCCTGGAAGAGATTTCTGTTCTTTGTATAAAGTGGTAAAGGTGGTGGCCTGACAAAACAACATATACTCCTAATCCATATACAGTGCCATTTGTATCTGACCCCTCTCTACCCCATAAGTATATTCCCCATGCGTATATTAACTCCACTAGACCCAGTTACCTGTTTCCTGAATTTGATGTGTTTGTTGAATGAATTAATGAACAACTATACAAATAGTTGTCTTTATGCCATTGCTAATTACATGAAAACTTAGGGGCTATTATTCTAGTGTTGAATAAATATGAAAGTAGACTCATTGATGATGGTTTTATATCATGAAGTTGCTTATGTTTAAGTATCTATCTCTTCTCCCATATTGAAGAGAGAAATCCCATTTTATGCATCCTTCAGAGCACCTATTATAATGCTTTGCATGTATTATGTGCTTCGTAAATGTGCCTGAATTGAATTCTAGTTCTTAGGTAGAGCGCTTTCTGCTTTCCCATGTTGGCTATTTTCCCTCAAGAAGCTATCAAATGCTGTAATTTACATGTGCTTATTTGATGAAGAGACTTCTCTAAATATAAATATTCTGGTTTTCTAGAGCAGCCTACATTATAAAAATTGTGCTGCCTGGTTTCTAGATTGAAATTGAGCACTGGAGAGTTTTAGAAATATTAGAGTCCATAAGTGATAAAGTCCCTAATTGCATAGATTTACTTATATTACACTGGTCGACAAATTTTTACAAAAGTCATGTTACTGAAATAAAATTAGTCATTTTCCATCAATTTGTATGTGCTCAACACGAATATGACAGTCAAATTCTAATTTTGGCTCGAGGATTTTTTTGTAATCTGCAAGAAATTGATGTTTACATCACAAAATGCATGCCAATAGTAATAGGCCTACGGTTAATACCTGTAAAAGATCAAATCATAGACTACTTCTTAGATTTCTTCACTTATCTCTTGTACAGCTGCTCAGGAGAATCTCTGGGGAGTGTCCAGCAGTAGTTAGCCAGCATTGTAGTGGACCATTTTCTCTGGTATCTTTGTTCCACTGATGCGATATCTTGATGAAAACATTCGCCATATTCATCACTAACCATACCACAGTTTTCAGGGAAGAAATCCAGATGGGAATGAAGGAAGTGGATCTTTAGAGACCTATTGCAGCCAAGTTTCTGATACTGCATCAGTATGTCTTCTACTAGTTCCTTGTAGTTTTCTGCCCTAACATTCCCAAGAAAATTTGTAGACACTAGGCAAAAAGCATTCCATGCTTGTTTCGCATCACCTTGCAGCAAGTTGTTGAACTGGTCAAATCACAAAGCAGGTCATTTAGTTCCTCCTGTGTTAATCTCTGTGGGGTTGATGATGCACCACAGTGAAAATCTGGATCACTGCATGCTGATGGAACAGGAGAAGAACAGGTTGGCTCACCCTTGTTCTCATCAGATGAATCAAGGAATATTCTGTGGGAGATTCTGGAATAGGAAGTCCCTCACGATGTGGAACTGGTCTCAATGCAGACAGAATGTTTGGGTAGACTATTCTCAACTTCTTTTGCTTTGTTATTCCGCCGGAAAGAGGAGGAACCAAGCAGAAGTAACAGTCTCTTATGTGGTTGCTTGGCTCTCTCCACACCATGGGGACTGCAAACGGCATTAATGGTCTTTTGCCATTTCACCACTGTGAAAGCTGTGTTGACCATGTAGCACCCCATATATGCAGGGCGCAAGGCTTGTCTTGGTCACCAACCTTGCATCCCAAGTAAAGATAAGCCTTCTTCACTTGAGAAGTGATACTTTTCTTCTGGTTGGCAAATGTCACTTCCTCACAAATAGAGCAGAAATTGTCCACACTATTAACACACTTTTGAGGCATTACTGTTCTGCATTGTGCCTAAATGGATAAAATAAGAACTGTTATATGGAATAGTAGCTTAAACTGTCTCACACAAAGTCTGAAATATTTTCGATGTTCAACCTTTCTGAAAGTGCTTTATCTAGTGCACTGCTGATGTCAGCTTACTTCAGCAGCCACCTGGCAGTAGTATTGCATTGCATCAGAAAATGATGCAGTCAACTCTGGATGATGTGTGCATGATGGTATTATGCAATGCAATGCACTTACATCATTCTAGGCTGACTGAGGATGTTGTTGCAGTCCTATTGGATAAATTTGCACAGTGAAACATGTAAAATGAATTATATGAAATATCTTCAAAATGAGAGCTAATAAAAAATTTTCAGGGTTATATTCATGTTCAGCACACCAAGATACCACAGATTAGGGCCTTTTTAAGTGAGTAACGATCTCAATGTTGACTAGTGTTATTTGTAGGTAGACTGGTTAACCTGGTTTAAAAAGTAGTGTGGAAATTTTTGGAAGGGAACAAGTGTCCACCAATGAAAATTTATTCTGTGAACAGTTTTGCTTTCAATGTAGGTCAAATATGCTAACTTTGCTACTAGTAATAAATCACATTAGTATGGTTTGGTCTATATGTTGCTTTCGTGTGCATAAATTTCATAGGTCATGTGAAAAAAACACATTTAGTTGATAGCAAAGCTTAAAGTGAACCAATAATTGCTTGGTTGTCAAGAAACCTAATACAATTTCAGACACATTAATAGAAGTAAAATGACTGAACAAAGGAGGTGATCATTTACCACAATTGATACCATTTAGAAAACATCTGGGGCATTGTATTCAGCTTTGGAATTCATGTTTTAAGAGGGAGCTTGTCCAAAAGAGAAAAGATTGTCCAAAGGAGAGGAACTCAGAAAGTGTAAGAGCTGATGCTCAGCCACACAGAGATGAGCTGAATGACTAAAGATATTTGGAATAAAAAAAATACTTTATTGAAAAAAAAAGTTAGTCTTATTAGCATGGCTAATATAAGAAGTAAGAACTGGACCTTTCCACATATCCAGTAGGAGTATAGAACTAGAGCCACAAGCTGAAAGCTATATATTTCAGTTGAATAATTTTTTAAAGTTTTGATTCTCCACTCTCAAAAAACACCAAACATTTTCAAAGTGCATAATGGTTTACCTGTCACTGGAAGTGACAACTCAAATTCTATGTGATCATTTGTCAGAGATGTCAGTGCCGCCATTATTAGCTATATGATTTTGGTCAAGTTAATTTACCTCTCTGAACCTCAGTTTTATTATCTTGAAAGTCAATTTTTAGGATTGTTGTTGGGATTACATGAGATGATACAAGCTAGGCCATTCGCACAGTGTCTGCTCATAGCATTGATCAGTGAAGGGCAGCATTATTAGCAGAGTGGCTTGAGAAGGGCATCTCTGGACCATGTAAAAATAATAGGGGAGAATAATTTATATACGGCCAAAGGTTGACAAAGGTTTGTGTGAAATTATCATGTGTCTTCATCATTTTATATAGTGGTTGATTTTAGATCCACTAGTTCTAGTGGTAATGGTTTCATATTTTCTTGACCTTTATTATATTCCTGTTCTATGTCACCCATTGTTTTTCTTAATTTAAACATTGTTAGAACTGTTACCTTGAACTCCTCAGGCATATCCCACAGTTCTGCTGGATTGTGACTTCTTTTAGGATTTTTTTTTTTTTTTTTTAGGATTTTTGCTCCAGCATTTGTGATATATTCTCTCTCTTCATTTTTAGGTTTCGGCATTGTAATATGGAGTTTTCTTTTCTAATCTTAATAAATATACCAGCTTCTACAGAAAGCTGGTGTAATCCTAGGCTCTTTTACCTAGGATCTTTATATGTCTATTATTTCACAGACTCTTACCTTTGTACCTGTTTAAATGGATGTGCACTGTTGGCAGTAACAGTTTGTAGGTAGGAAGTGGGGCGTAGGGCACTGAAAGGTCACCTCCACTGAGCATCAGGAGTTCTAGTTCCATACAATTCTGTGGGTACCCAGGTTGTTTGGTGGGTTTCCTCCATGACCACATCCTCTAGGCCAACTCCTCGGCCAAAATGTCACAAAGTCTCAGACTTGTCTGAACCTCTGGGCTGTGATTGAGCAATAGATGTAGTGGTGCTGAGTGTGGTCTACAGAGCATTCAGTTGTAGCCTTGTTTTGCCCATGGGTGGGGATAAGGTGGTGTCTTGTATACCATAGCCTCACACTGCAAATAATAGCCTTCTCTTTGAGGAGACATGGGTGATTCAATCTGGCTTTCCCCACAGGTTCTGGCTCCAATTGTTCTAATTTAGGAGCTGTAGATTCTAGCCAGTAATCATCACTTTGTATAGTCTTCTAGTGGTAACTCTGTGTACCCCTTTCTCCAGTGTAGAGTCCATTTTTTAAAGTTCCTGATGTTTTCCCATTTTGTAGGTTGCCTTCTTTATGATAGTTTCTTTTGGGGTAGAAAAGATTTTTTAATATGCTAAAGCCCCATTTATTTATTTTGCTTTTGTTTCACTTGCTATTGGAGGAAAGACAGGTATTGCGATAGTTTCACTCATCTGTGGCATATCAATAACCAAAAAACATACAGAGGCAAAATACAGTAGAAATAAATCTTGAACTCAGTGAAGGATATTAATGGTTACCAGAGGGAACAGCAGGGAGAGAGGCAGAGAACTATTGGTTTGGTGGAGGGTTAGTGGAAATTGTACACACATGCAAGAGCAAAAATGTAACACGAAAATTAAAAAAAAAATAAAACCTACCTACTAAATGCTTTAAAGTGTCAAAGGATAGTCCCCAATGTGTGCCATTGAGTTAATAGCAGACAGGGATATCTCATAGCAGCCACCCTCTCTCCTGTGGGTTTTACTGTCCTGGTATTTCTTTAATTATTGTTTTTTTTTCAACCCCTTTCCACTATGCAGTTGTTCTTCATGTATACAGTGTTAATCTGTTTGTCTTTCAGGGGTTGTTGACTTTGTTTTGTTGTGTTATGGCTTGTGAATATATGGAGGAGATTTGCCCACAGTTTTACACTTGCAAGACTCTGTACAGTGGTTGATTTTTATGATTCTCAGGTCTTGATTTTTACTTGACACTTTAGCCAAGGGAATTACAATTTTTCTTAATAATTAAAAAGTGTTTATGGAATGCCATAGAGTGTTATTTTTTAAGTATTTGGGAAGGAGAATTATGCTATGTAAAGTATTAGAGATAAAAGAGGGTGGTCATTGAACCAAGCAGGGGCAAACTTATAGTTTGTAATATAACTCATGCATAATAAATGATGATATTTAAAATGGAATACAAAGAACATACATGTAAATATGTAGCCCAAAGACAACATGGAATTTGTTAGAACCAATTCTATTTAAATTGCAAATTTATTAAGTACCTTGTCAGTCTTTGAGGAATTAAAGCTGAGTAAAAGAAAGAAAAAGAACTAGAAGAAGTGATCTGTTCTTGAAAGAATTTAACAGTGTATTCTGAGATATAGAAACATGTAGAATTCATCACAAATCCAAACAAAACAATTTAAACCAAATTCTATGGGGAAAAAGAGTAGGAAACAATGAATTGAAAGGAAGTAAAATTCTCCTGACAGGGAGTTAGGGAGTTTTGCAGAAGTAATATTGGTACTGGCCCTAACTTTCTTTATGTGACTGAAGGACAAACATTCAAGACCCTGGGAATAGCATTAATCACGGTGAGGAGATATGGAAAGCATCTGTCTTCCAGGGATGGCAAGCTGTCGGGAGTGACTTGAATATAGGAAAGACTGGGAAAAGGAAGGAGTGACACAGGATGAGCCTAGAAAGGCAAGTACGGTCAGATGTTAACAAACAGAAAATCATACTAAGGAATTAAATAAGGAAATAATTTTGGGGAGTGATTTTTCATAACAATGTAGATACTATTAAGTATCCCACATGGGATCCCGATGACTTCTTTGGGCCAGTGAGTGACAAAACTTCCCAGAAAGGTTGCTGAACTTAAGACAATTGGTAGATGTCTCAACCTGCAGAAATGAGAGAAGAATAAAACTTGGGGGTCCTTAAGGTTCTTGAATGAAACATGAAATAATGGAAACTGTATTTGCAGAAGGTCAGAAACAATTGTAAAGATCACAGAGGGGAGAGACTAGAAATAGAGAAACAAAGGGAAGGATAGTTGTGTGTGTGTGTGTGTGTGTGTGTGTGTGTGTGTGTGTACACTCTAGGGAAATGACTGAGAAGTAGTAGGTTATAAAGCAACATTTAAGAGTAAGTCACAAAATTGTTAAAGAAATATGTAGATAAGGAGAGAAGCAAAATTTTCATATATGTACATCCAAATTTTATGGAGTATAATTATTATACCCAAGAGGTAATATGACTACGGAGTCATATAATCTCTTGGGTATAATATGACCAAGGTCTTTGGTTCCTTTTGGGTTCCTGTAGTCAACCACAGTCAATGACAATTGCTTTAAAAAAGCAACAACAGTGAAACAAACATTATCTTGTTCAAAGTTTGATATTTATTTCCATATTTTACCTCTAGCCAATCGTAGGAGCTTTTTAACCAAGAACAGACTCCGGCATAAGAAAATCCTTACAAAAGGATTGTATTAATTATTAATTTACCTCAGTTATATTTGTGAAGCAGCAAATGGACTCTTTTTTTTTGGCGCTTTAGGAGCAAATCTATAAAGTAATTTTTACTATGTAAAATATAGTAACGTTTTAGGACATTCTAAAAATGACCATGACACAAGTTTTATCATGTGAAACATCACTAATCCAACCACGTCTAAATTCAATCTTGTGACTTAAGGATGCAAATACACCTCAGTTTGTTGTCTTAAATTGAAACATAACAAAATCCGTATTTTCAACCTTGACTCTGCTTTCTAAGAATATGGTTCTAAAGATAATGTGGTAGATAGACCCAGTGGAATACTGACATTTGCAACAACATAATGGACTTTGAGGAGATTATGCTAAGTGAAAAAAGTCATACAGAGGAAGACAAGTACTGTGTCAAATAGTTCACGTGTATAAAACAAAGAAAAGGATTGTGATTATCAGAAGAAAATGGGAATGAGGCAGGGAGCCTTTTGGTGTTAATCACAATGTTATAAAACTTACCTCAATAAAAAAAAGTTTATCATTTAAATATTTCATGGATATGTTCAAAACTTTGTTGTATGGATATTTTGTCTTTAATAACAAAATTGTAGTAATCTAAATGTTTCACAAAATGGAATAAATTAAATAAACTTTGAGATGGCCAAATGATACATAATGAAGTACTTTTCAGTCCATTAATAATGTTATATAATAAACTTTTTAACACCATAAAGTTCACACTATGTTCACTGAAAAAGCACACACAAAATAGTCAGCTATATAATCCCATTTTTGTAAAAATTAATGTAGATGCATAGAAAAAGTAACAGAATAGTCATTAAAATATAACACTTGTTATCTCTGGATGGATATTTATATGATTCTTTGGTCTTTCTGTAATTGCTAGAGTAATATATAGAAAATATCACCTATATATTCTAGAGTAATAAATAGAACATAAATATATAGAAAATAAAGGGAAAAATACTTAAAAGTTTTTGTTTTAGTGGCATGTGAGTAAATTTTCATTTTTAAAATATAAAATATCAATGTATTTGTCACATTCAATTCATGGCTAAGGCATTTTTAAGAACAATCTTTAACTCTTCACTATGAGAAATTCCTAAAACAGTGAGAATGGCACTGTCAGATTCCCCATAAGAAAAAAGGATGAATATGTTGATTGTGGTTGATAATTGATTTCTTTCCCCCTGTAACTAACTATGTAATCAGAATAATTCTTCTGGTCTTTTGGTTCAATCTGACCATCATCTCTACATTTGTTGGTTGCATATGTGTATCCCATATAAACTGAGTTTGGAAGAAGTCAAGGGTGTCAAAGTGATGAATTAGACTTTGTGTACTAGTACAACTGTGACAAAGAATCTCGAAGCTTCTTGGCAGAGAAAGAGAAAGAAAGGGGGAATCTCTGTGGTTAGAAGATAAGCTTATCACAGCATGTTTTCATGCCAGAGATGAAAAAAATGTCTTACCAAGTCACTGAGCAGAGATTATAAAATGACTGAGAGGCGACCTTCAGAAAGTCCGGGACAAGTGATGATTAGGTGAAGCGCAGTCAGTGCGTAGTGTGAGGCCCAGCAGAGACTGAACTGGTCACATTTCCCATGGCCGTATGACTCAGGAAAAAGCACAGGGCCTGTGAGAGACGGAGGAGTAGGGGAAGGAAGAGAAAGACAACTCTGTAGAAACAGGTGCAAAAGAAATACCCTAAGAAGGAAGTACAGAGCAGCTTCCAGGTTGGTGAATGCATTTGCGTGCTGAGAGGGTGGTGCAACCTGGTTCCTTAGGGACAGAAGTTCCTGCAGTGGACACCTTGCCTCCCACTATGCAACTCTTGTTTATTTCAAGCTTTACTTTTTACAAGCTGTACTCCTATATATACTCCTTTATTCAGTTCATCTGTATCCTTTATAAATAACTAGTAAATGTAAAAAAAAGGCAAAAACCAAAAATGTGTATTTGATGTCAATTCAATCAAAGATAATATAAATAAGAGATAAGAAAGCAATGGTAATCATAATGACCATAAAAGCTACTTTTATTTTAATTTTTAGTGAACATTGGTCTATAATGTTTTATAAGTTTCAAGCATATCACATTCTAAATCAACATCTATACATTATGATCACCACTAAAAGTCTAGTTTCCATCTTTTACCATACAATGACCACTTTTACCCAATTTATCCACTCCTCCATATCCTTCATTTCTGAAAATCATTATTTTGATTTTATAGTCTGAGTTGTTTTGCTTAGCTTTGTTTATTCATTAGTTTTGGTTCTTTATCTTCTATGTATGAATGAAATGTGATGCTTGTTTTTCTCTGCCTGACTTACTTCAGTTAGGATAATACCCTCTAGGTCCATCCATGCTGTTACATATGGCAGGATTTCATCTTTTTCATAGCTGAACAGTATTCCATTATGAATGTATAATACATCTCCTTTATCTAAATATCTATCAATGTACACCTAGTTTGTTTTCAATTCTTGGCTATTGTGAGTAATCTGCACTGAATACAGGGTGCATTTATCTTTCAGATTAGTGTTTTTATATTCTTTGTGTAAGTACTCAAGAGAGGGGTAACAATCATATGGAATTTCTATTTTTAATTTAAAAAAGTTATTTTAATTTAAAAAAGCATAGAACAACTGGGGTGCAGGCCAGAGATGCAAGGGGTGTGAGAATTCACAGAGTATGGAGTAGAACAGGCAGATTTACTGAAATACACTGCTGAGGAGAGCAGTGGGCAAAACAGGAGAGGTCTGCTGTGCCATGTGGATTAGCTCCCTGGCTGGGGATTGAACTCAGGCCATTGTGTTGGCCTTCGCAGTGATAGCACTGAGACGTAACACTTCGACCACCAGGGAAGCCCCCTATTTTTAATTTTTTGAGGAAGCTCTATATCGTTTTCCATAATGATTGCACCAATTTACATTCCTACCAACAGTGTAGAAGTGTTCTCTCATAAGCAGCGCTAGAGAGAGAATGACAGTACAGAAAGTGGGAGTCCTCTTTCACGCTATACCGGATTTAACATCCTAATGCACAACTCTGACTCCCTCCTCAGAAACTTTCCATGTCTCACCCCACCCCCAATGCCTATGAGAAGAAACTCAGTCTTCCTGTCCTCACATTCAAAATTTCCCCCCATCTAACTTCAACTTCCTCTTCAGCTTTACCCACTGGTGCTCTCTTTCACACACTCAATGTCCCAGACACACACTGGCTCTCTCGCTTTCCCATCTTTGTGCATACTGTTTTCTCTACTACTTAAGCTCTTCTGCCTCATTATTAGATATCTAAACTCATCTATGCTTCAGGGTCCCATTTCAACTGTCATGTCAATTTGTATAAATGTTTCATGTATACTCAAAAAGAAAGCAATTTCGAGGCAAACTGTCTAGATTGTTCAAGTGGTCTATGTTCATATTCTATATGCATATCATTTTTTGCTATTTATTCCATCAAAAAGATGGATTGTCCATTTGTCTGTATCTTCTCTTAACCCTGTTCATTTTTGCCTTATATATTTTCAGGCGATGTCATTAAATGCCCACAAATCATAATTTGTATCTTTTTAATAATGGGAAAAAAAATTAATAATATTTTATTTATTTTTGTTATTCATATCTTTTACATTATTGTGTGGTCCCCATATGTTACCCACCACCTGTTCACCCATGGAACCATCACCATAGTCCCCTGTGCTCCCTTCTTCCCCCCTCTTGAGCCCTTCCTCTCCCCTCCTTCCCTGCTGAATGTCTCTTTCTTATTTGGCTCCCCTATATTCCTGTTATAAGTGAAACCATTCGATAATTTTCTCTTTCTTTCTGGCTTATTTCACTGATCATGATCCCTTCTAGATCCATCTATGTTGCTGTGAATTGCATGTGTTTATCTTTTTTGAATGCTGAATAGTATTCCATTGTGTATATGTACCACATCTTTTTTGATCCAGTCATCTATTTTTGGGCATCTGGGTTGTTTCCATATCTTAGCTATTGTGAACAGTGCTGCAATAAACATGTGGGTGCATGTATCCTTTCGGATTAGTGTTTTTGTGTCCTTTGGGTAGATTCCCAGTAGTGGTATTGCCGGGTCATATGGGAGTTCCATTTCTAGCAGTTTGAGGAAACGCCATACAGCTTTCCATAGTGGTGGATCAATTTGCATTCCCACCAGCAGTGTAGGAGAGTTCCTTCTTCTTCACATCCTCACCAACATTTGTTGTACCTGTTTTTTAATGTGCGCCATTCTCACTGGTGTGAGGTGGTATCTCATTGTGGTTTTCATTTGCATTTCCCTGATTATAAGTGATGTTGAATATTTTTTCATATACCTGTTGGCCATTTGCTTTTCTTCTTTGGACAAGTGTCTTTTTAGCTCTTCTGCCCAACAACTGGGTTGCTGACTTTGTTTTTGTTGAGTTGTGTGAGCTCTTTGTAGATTTTTGTTACCAGTCCTTTATCGGTTGTATTGTGTGCAAAGATCTTCTCCCAATTAGTAGGGGTCTGTTTGTTTTGATTATTGTCTCTTTTGCTGTACAGAAGCTTTTTAGTTTGATGTAGTCCCAGCTGTTTATCTTTTCTTTCACTTCCTTCGCTATGGGGGAAGTGCTTTTAAAGATTTTGCTGAGATGGGCCTCCCTGGTGGCACAGCGGTTGAGCGCTGCACTGTGGAGCTGTCGGCAGCGCATGATGCGAGTTTGACGCCCAGCCGGGGAGGATCCCATATGGTGCAACAGACCTCTCCTGCCTTGCCCGCTGCTCCCCTCAGCAGAGTGTTTCTGATCTGCCTGTTCTGCTCCCCACTCTGTTCCTGGTGAATCCTCTTGCCGCCCCACGCCTCTGGTCTGTACCCCAGCTTGTATGTATAAATAAATAACTCTTTAAAAAAAAATAAGATTTTGCTGAGATGTATGTCATGTAGAGTTTTGCCTGTATTTTCTGCTATAAACTTTATGGTTTGAGGTCTTATATCTAGGTCTTTTATCCATTTTGAGTTGGTTTTTGTGCATGGTGTGAGGTAGTGGTCTAGCTTAATTTTTTTGCATGCAGCAGTCCAGTTCTCCCAACACCATTTATTGAACAAACTAGTCTTGTTCCATTGCATATTCTTTGCTCCTTTGTCGAAGATTAGTTGTCCATAAATATGTGGATTTATTTCTGGGTTTTCTGTTCAATGCCTAATAAAGGAAATTTTTATCATTATAACATGCATGATTCTTGGATGGTTTATTTTATGATTTTGTTGGCTCAAGAATGCCTTCACGCTTAAGGTATACTCAAGGAGTATAGAATTCAAAGTTGAATGTTATATTCTTTCAGCGCCTAGAAGACATAATTCCTTTGTGTTCTGACTTTCATTGTTTATTTAGAGAAAAGAACTATAATTTATTCAAATTTCAGCTATCATATTGATGGGGGGCAGATTATTTCTAGATAATATTTACTCTTAGAAATTAGGCCTTCTGGTTCGTATACTAGAGCTTGGTTCTTACCAAGGTATTAGCTTGTCAGTGGGCTCTGGGAATCCTGAAAGCTTTACACAGTTTCTCAACCTCTTTCTACTGCAGTTAGAGTTTGCTAACCCCTGCAGGAAGGAAAGTCAAACAACTTCTAGAATCAGCTCTCTCAATTTCTTCTTTATGTAGGTCTATAAATTGCTATTTTTCCTGATGGCTCTATACTTCTTTGCGCTATATTTTAAAATATATCTTGTTTTGCTTTACCAGTTGTTCTAAGCAAGAAGGTTAGTCCTGAACAACCTAGACCATCATAACAGGAAGTGTAAATTCCCATTATCTTTTGCCAATTTTATTGTGATAAACTCATAACTATTTTTCCTGCTTCCATCCCTAATCCCCTTCCATCCTAATCCCCTACTTGTACCATCACAACATTCAAAGTAACCCTTTTAACATGTGTCATATCATGTAACTGTTTTGATCAAAATTCTCTAATGATTTTAATGTCATTAAAGAAAAGTAAGAAAAACAAAAAACAAAACAAACAAAAAAAAACTGTATGAATGATCCCATCGAAAGAAAACTGGTGTGACAAAACAGTCTCAACCCAAAGGCATTTATAGATATAAAGAACAAATTTACACATTTTAATAAAAAGAGTAATCCTTCAAAAAGTGGAAATCATGAACTTACATGCATCCAACAGCATACCTTCAAAATTTCAAGGAAAAAAAATGAACAGATTACAAGTTAAATTTACAAGTCTACATCTTAGAGTGACAGTCCAATGTATTTCTTACAGAAATTTACAGATCAAGCAGACAAAATATAAACTTTAATATATAAGACTTGATGTCAAGAAATAAATGGATAGACATAAAATAATGAAAGATGGAACATGCATAAAATAATGTGAAATGTCATAGAACATTTTGTAGAAATTGTCCATATACTAGGGCAAAATGTAAATCTGAAAAATAATAAAATATCTCACATATTTTTGAACATGATACAATTAAGTTAAAAAGTATACTTTTTAAAAATAAGGTATTGGAAAACTTTAAAATATGCCCGTAAATATTTTTGCTTAAGGTATAAATGATTTAAATTTCAAAATATTTTGAAGCCAGGATTTCTGAAAATATGAGTTAAGAGTTCAAGAAACAAGCGTTTCAATAAGATGGCATAATAATACAGATGCAGGGATTACCTCCCCCACCACATAACAACAAAATAACATCGATAAAAACAACAGTCCCTGAAAAAGACGGGAGAACTCTTGGTCCAGTGTTTTCACAAGGAAAAGCAGCAGTGTCAGAGAGGGTAGGAAAAACTAATGTAATTTCTCTTGGTATGCCACTGGGTCCCCACAACCCAGAGGAGGAGAGATGACTATAGCACAGAGACTTTTATTTATTTACTTTTTTCTGTAACTGAAGGCATTGCAACCATATTGCATACCCTAGTACCTGGGGAGCTCACACACCACATGTAGAAAACACAGTTTTCCTCTTGAGAACAACAGAATACCAGAGAGCAGAGATCTGAGACCTAGAACTGGAAGACTGAAAGGCAGACACCAATGGCTAACGATAAACCCCAAATGCCAAAAAATAGATGACTGGTTAAAGAAGATGTAGTATATTTACACATTGGAATACGATTCAGCAATCAAAAAAGATAAACTCATGCTATTCACAGCAACATGGTTGGAGCTAGAAGGGATTGTGCACAGTGAAATAAGCCAGAAGGAAAAAGAAAAATATCGAATGGTTTCACTTATAGGAGGATTATAGGGGAACCAAATAAGGGATCAGGGGGAAAAATAACAATGATAATTAAAAAAAAAAACTAGCAGGCAACCATAAATCAGACATTCTGCAAGAGACAGAGAGGTAAAGGAGTCAAAACGGGATAGAAGAGCACAAGGTCCTATGGTGGTGGTTCATGGGCAAATTGGTGGTGGGAATTTTATGGAAAATACACAATGGTATGAAAGATATAAATAAAAAATATATATTAAAAAAATAAAATAAATAAAAATAAACTTAAAAGCTAGGACGAGGGGGTGCAACATGTCAAAGGATGCAAGGTGTTTTACCCTTGCACCCCCATCATTAGGGGCACCTGAGGCAATAGGACAGTTCTTATTATTACCAACATAATACTTATCTAAGGTAGTGACTGTCAGTTTCAGTGTACAGTCCCCTGGGATGGGCAGCTGGAACTTTTTGGGAAAGTTGCATTGGTAGAAATTAGTGGGAGCAGAACAAGGTTCACAATAGTTCCCTGACATGAAAGACTCCTCGCCACAACTAGCCTCTACGTTTTGCAAAATATCTGTCCTGTCCCTGCCTTGGGCCATTGCTGAGATTATGTTCACCTAAGGTACTCATTGCCTCTAGTCAGTGTTTAAAGCAGTCAGGCCCTGGCAGCAGGGGCTTGTGCTGCCACAAAAGCTCATTCCTGGGAGCTGCTGTGAATAGATCCTAGTCACAGATCATTCACAGCTTTAGTTAAGCCCCCTGAGACCACAATCTTCCAGAGAAAACTGAGAAAACTCTCAGTGAAAAGTGAAGCAATGTTTTAATAGTGAGTGTCCACAGGCCTTGAGGGTTACCTGCCCTTAATCTGCCTGTGTCTGCTCTTGGGACTAACTAATGGTATTATAGCTTTTGAGACTATAGTCCAAGCCCACTGCTCCCAGATTGCTCTGCTTGTGCCTACAATTCTGGGAAAAATATGGTTTAGAGGACCTTCACACCAAAGCTGAACCATAACTGAGAGGTCAGTGTTAACCTGCACTATGATAAAGTCTGACCAAGGAGTTGGCCTAGAGAGGAAGGTGGTTACAAATCCACCCCTCAGCTCAGTCAGCCACAACCTATTGGGAAACTTTAACTCTTGGTTCTCTTTAGCAACAACCTCTTTGTTTTCCACTGCCCTGGCTCCTGCCCTGTATTGGCACTAGAGCACTGGTCATCCAAACAGCTGCAGAGGCAGCATTCTGTAATGCAAGTATCCTGGGTGAACAACCTTAAGATTATATCATACAAACTCTAATCTTAATATAAAGACAGCACATCAAATTAAGGAAAGAAAGCTGTTTAGCTCTGCCAACAAAAACACTTTAAACAAAAAGAAGACACAGAAGAATATAACATAAATCATGGAATAAAACGGAACCTTGGAAAATTCTAAAAGCAATAGAAATAGGTAGCTTCTCTGAAAAGAGTTTGAAGCGACAGTTACAATGATTTTTATTAAAATAAGGAAAACAATGAATGAACAAAATGAGAACTACAAGACCAGAGAAAATATTAGAAAGTTTCTAACAGAAATAATAGAGTTAAAGAACACAATAGCTAAACTAAAAATAAATACAATAGAAGGTCACAACAATAGACAAGCAGCATCAAATAGAATTAGCAAACTAGAACACAGGGGAGTGGAAAAACTAAATATACCAGCAAAAAAGAAGAAAAGTAAAAAGAAATACAAACTAGCATAAGAGCATTATGGAATAATATACAGGGAATAATATCCTCATAATATGGATCCCAAAAGGAGGAAGAAATAATAACTAAGAATTTCTTCAACTTGGGGAAGAAAATAGACATAGCAGTCCATGAGGCTCGTTGAGTTCCAAACAGAATAAATCCAAACAAACACATTCCAGGACACATAATTAAAATGGTAAAAACTAAAGATAATGGTAAAATACTAAAGTCATCTAGAGAAAAATAAAACATGTACAACAAAATTTCTGAGGTTATCTGTAGCTTTCTTGGCAGAAACCTTGCAGGCCAGAAGAAACCTTGTAAATCACATAATTTTAGTGCTGAAAGAAAAGGATTTTCAACTAAAAATATTATGCCCTGTTAAACTATCACTCAGAATTGAAGAAGGTACAAAAAATAAATTTAAAGGAACTCATCACCACCAAACTGATCTTGTAAGAAATAAAACAAGGACCCCCATACAATGAAAAGAAATCCAACCTAAAAGCTGCAGGACACCAAAAATATACAATGTGGACCATTTGAATGAGCTTGAGACTAATCCATCCAAGAGATTTTAACTGTAGAAACTTACACATACACTTCATGATAGCCTCAAAACAAAATCTGTAGAAGAAACATATGAAATTGGAAAGGGAAATCAAACAACACAAAAGGAAGATGTCAAAGCACAATAGAAGAGAATAAAAGAAAAACAAAACATACAACAAAAGCACCCACAAACAAATAAATAACAAAATGGCAATAAATACTTATATTTCAATATTTACCTAAATGGTAATGGACTGAATTCATTGGATAAAAGAATCAAGAAACTCAATCCAACTTTTTGCTGTCTAAAAGAACGCAACTTTAAAGACAAATACAGTGTCAAAGTAAAAGACTGGAAGACAGTTCTACAAACAAATGGTAGTCAAAAAAATAGCCAGGTTACAGCCATATTTATGTGGGATAAAATAGATATCCATTTAAAAAAAGGTAATGAGATGGTGATTGACATTATATAATGATTAGCACTCAAAACAAGATATAACATAATACATATGCAACAAGTAAGGGAGCATCAAAATACATAAAGCAATTATTAATAGAAATAGTGACTGACAGGAACACAATAATAGTGTATTTTTAACTCCCAACCTACATCCATGGACTGATGAATAGGCAGAGTATAAATAAGCAAATAACAACCATAAGTGATGAGCTAGATCTGATTGTACTAATAGACATTTATGAAACATTGTAAATAATCTGTTTTATATGAACTATTTCAAATAATAGGGGAAAAAAGGAGAAGTTGGGATTCAGTCAGGTAACAGAATCCATGCAGTAGGAAGGCTAACATAAAGAATTATAAACTATTTAAAGATAAACTATTATAGGGAATTTAAAAAACCGCTATCCTAGAGCTGAAAGGAAAGAACAAATTTGGAATGTGTAGGGACTGGGTCCTTCCCAAAATGTGAATTCAGACCTCACTGGGGAAGTTGTAATTGCAACCTACTGGCTAGAGAATAGGTTTACCGGTGATCTTAGGCAGAACTGGCTCACAGATGGAAAGCTTAAGCTACCCCCAAGTTTGGGAGTGGGATGCTCATGGACCTTGCTGGCAAGCTTCCCGTGAGAGGTGCTACTGTACTGTCTGGGAAGCTGGCCAGGGTGCCCTGGCAGCTCAGCGGGAACCTGCCCCGTAGGGAGGTTGCTGTACTTGCTGGAAGCCATCCTAGTGTTTGGGGAAAGGAGTGTCTGAAATTCACTGGGTGTGAACTCTACTGTGTAGCCTGATAGCAAAAAAGGAGGAAGAATACACTGGAACCAAGAAAGAAAGAGGTTTAAATGGCTCTTTGCTTCATTGTTTGTATCACCAAAGAAGTGAAAACAAACTTTTAAAAGTAATGGAATAGATAATTAATTTATAAAATAGTTAAATGTCGAGTTAAAATAAACTGATCCTTTATGTTAACATAGCTATATCTCAAAATATAACTTTCAGTATACAGTGTTGTATAATTTATAACTTTTAAAATATACAATTTTATGTATTTTTACAATATATAATTGTATATTGTATGTATTTATATATAATTTATATATTTATATATATTTATTTATATATATAATTATATATTTAATACAAAGCCATACAGTTATCTAGTGATTGTATATATGGGTAATTATCAAATTCAGAATGTTACCTTTGCAAAAAGTAAGAAAGAACAGGATTGGAGAATGGCATATAGGGGAATTTTTTCAGCAACATTTTATTATTTCTTAAAAGACATTATAAAATGGGAAATGACTCAACAAAATATAAAATAGGTAAGTAGAGGGAATAGGTAAGAGGGAACAAAATTAACAGTAGCATGTACACACATTTTTATTGTAGTATTCTTTATAAATTGCTGTCATGTTTTATAATAAAATATTTTTACAAGAAGGAATGGATAGCATCTCCATTATTTGTCTAACACAGAAACTTTTATAAGTTATCATGAGCCACGAAGGAAGATATATGTATTTGTAAACCACATTGCCATAAAGAATAAATACCAGAATTACCTTTCAGGAGTAGAGAAACTGTAGAGTTAATGTTATTGAAGGAGAAGGGAGTGTGGGGAGATCAAATGTTACAGATCCTGGTGGAGTTTCGCGCAAGCAGATTATAACCAGTATAGGTGCTACTCACATCACAGGATGCCTCCATGCAACTACCAGCAGAATTACCAAAATCACGACAGAGAGGAAAATAATAAGGGACTAGAGAGGGCTCCCAAAGGTTAGGCCCAACAACGCCAGGCCTAGTGCAGGTGACAATTGTTACTTTACTACCTGGGTGTAGACCACAGTATTCCTTCCCTTCTGGGCAGAGAGAAGTGATGGAAGATGCTGACAACTAGGGTGCAGAAAAACAAGGTAGACTGGTGGACAGAACATGTATGGGGGCAGGTTACAGGCTACCATTCTGCAGGGGTCCTCCTCGCTAGTGACAGTTTAATGAGGACCTCAATGAAGAAGATAAGGAAAATCAAGGAAAGGAGATCCACAGTCAGCAGCCACCTCAAAGTTGGTGCCACTGCAACTTCAATTACCATCACAGAGCCCCAGAAAAATTTAAACCACAGGATAGCAACGAGACACATCCATCGACCTACCAGCGGAGACTTCATCTATTCCCAAGGCTGTGTAGAGCAGGGCTGAGTAGGGAAAGGCCGAGTAAACATCAGCTTATCATCTCTACCACCATCTGGTTTAGTCATCCAACAAGAAGAAATGAATGTGAAATACCAGAAATGTGAAATTAACAAAAGATTGGAACTGAAGGCTGCAAGCACTTACTCTGGTGACTGACCAGATAACACTGGTCAACACTGAGATTGTTACTGACTTTAAAAGGCCCTAATCTGTAGTATCTTGGTGTGCTGAACATGAATATGACCCTGAAAATTTTTTATTAGCTCTCGTTTTGAAGATATTTCATATAATTCATTTTATATGTTTCACTGTGTAAAGTTATCCAGTAGGACTGCAACAACATCCTAAATCAGCCTAGAATAATAATATTGCATCACATTGCATAATACCATCATGCACACATCATCCAGAGTTGATTACATCATTTTCTGATACAATGCAATGCTACTGCCAGGAAGCTCCTGAAGTAAACTGACGTCAGCAGTGTACTAGACAAAGCCCTGTCGGATAGCTTGAGCATTGAAAATATTTCAGACTTTCTGCGAGACAGTTTAAGCTACTATTCCATGTAACTGTTCTTATTTTGTCCATTTAGGCACAATACAGAACAGTAATGCCTCAAAAGTGCGTTAATAGAGTGGACAATTTCTGCTCTATTTGTGGTGAAGTGACAATTGCCAACCAGAAGAAAAGTATCACTTCTCAAATGAAGAAGGCTTATCATCTTTACTTTGGATGCAAGGTTGGTGACCAAGACAAGCCTTGCGCCCTGCGTATATGGGGTGCTACGTGGACAACACAACTTTCACAGTGGTGAAATGACAAAAGACTATTAATGCCGTTTGCAGTCCCCATGGTGTGGAGAGAGCCAAGCAACCACATAAGAGACTGTTACTTCTGCTTGGTTCCTCCCCTTTCTGGTGGAATAATGAAGCAGAAGAAGTCGAGAATAGTCTACCCAAACATTCCGTCTGCATTGAGACCAGTTCCACATGGTGAGGGACTTCCTATTCCAGAACCTCCAGCAGAATATTCTCTTGATACATCTGATGAGGACAAGGGTGAGCCGACCTGTTCTTCTCCTGTTCCATCAGCATGCAGTGATCCAGATTTTCACTGTGGTGCATCATCAACCCCACACAGACTAACACAGGAAGAACTAAATGACCTGGTTTGTGATTTGGACTTATCCAAAAGCAAGGCAGAATTGCTAGGATCAAGACTCCAACAATGGACACTTCTAGAAGATGTCACAATTACTTTCTATCGAAAGCGCCACCAGCAGTTGGAGCCTTTCTTCAAAAAGGAAAGTACTCTGGTATTCTGTTCCGACATTGAAGGCCTCATGAATGCCTTAGAAATCACTCATGACTCACAAGAATGGAGACTATTTCTAGACTCTTAGAAACTGAGTCTTAAGGCTGTGCTTTTGCACAATGGAAACCATCTTCCATCTAGTAGTGCATGTTGTCCACATGAAAGAAACACACAATAATGTAAAGCAGCTACTGAATTCCATTGAGTATAACCAGTACAGCTGGCATGTCTGTGGTGATTTGAAGCTAGTTGCCCTTTTAATGGGACTGCAGCAGGGATATACAAAACACATGTGTTTCTTATGTGAGTGGGATAGCTGAGCAAGTGAATTGCACTACTTGCTGAAGGAATGGACTCGCAGACAAAATGTAACAGTTGGAGAGAAGAATATCCAGCACCCAGCTTTGGTCGAGGCTCACAAAATCCTGCTACCACCCCTTCACATCAACCTAGGTTTGATGAAGAATTTCGTGAAAGCCACAGCCGGACCTCGCCAGCTTTCCGATAACTTCATGAAAAATTTCCTCCACTCAGCAAAGCAAAGATGAAAGAGGGAGTTTTTGTGGGTCCTCAGATTCAAGAACTCTTCCAAGATGACTGGTTCAACAACTTGCTGCAGGGTGATGTGAAACAAGCATGGAATGCTTTTTGCCTAGTGTCTACAAATTTTCTTGGGAATATTAGGGCAGAAAACTACAAGGAACTGGTAGAAGACATGCTGATGCAGTATCAGAAACTTGGCTGCAATATGTCTCTAAAGATCCACTTCCTTCATTCCCATCTGGATTTCTTCCCTGAAAACTGTGGTATGGTTAGTGATGAACATGGCAAACATTTTCATCATCATATCATGTCAGTGGAACAAAGATACCAGGGAAAACGGCCCACTCCAGTGCTGGCTGACTACTGCTGGACACTCCCCAGAGATGTTCCTGAACAGCTGTACAAGAGACAAGTGAAGAAATCTAAGAAGTAGTCTATGACTTGATTTTTTACAGGTATTAACTGTAGGCCTATTACTATTGGCATGCATTTCGTGATGTAAACATCAATTTATTGCAGATTACAAAAAAAAAAAAATCGAGCCAAAATTTGAATTTGACTGTCATATTCGTGTTGAGCACATACAAATTGATAGGAAATGACTAATTTTATTTCAGTAACATGACTTTTGTAAAAATTTGTTGACCAGTGTAATCAGAACTATGCATTAGCTATACAGCATGGAGAATTTATTATTTTTACCCTAAAGATCTCTTTTTTTTGGTAATGACAAATGTGGTGGGTATTTTTTGTTTGTTTGTTTATTTGTTTGTTTTGCCTAGTTTGTCTCAATATTTATTTAAAGGTTTTCGAATTTTTTCATATCTGGTCAAGTCGAGATTTTTAAGAAACTCATTTTTAATTTGTAATAAGTTTATAAGTTGATTTTGTCAAAAAAGTCAACAATCTCCAAGCACCTTTAAATAAAGATCTTAAAGAATTATCATCCAAAAGTAGTATGAGCACGTGAGCATTGTTTCAAGAAAATCATTCTTATAAAGATAATTGTGCTCTGAATGTCTCCCAACCAGTGTTCAGGAAGATTCTAATAATCTGTGAGAAAATATATTTCCAACCTTAATACGTTGACTCGTGACTGAAAAATCTATAGTGGCATATTCTCAAGTACAGGAAGAACAGTTTTTGAAAAATTTCTTTAGCTCAAACATTTCTGACCTCAGAATTTTTCATTATAATACTCATTTATATCTTACTATTCCATGTAGCATAGATAAATGTTGATTTCTTCAAATAATCCATGGTTATGAAATACATGATTTAATCAGTAAATTTGTGAAAAAGAATTATGCTATTAAAGGAATCATCCTTTTTTTAAATCTGAATCCTATTTCCTAAATGATAAACACACTTCTCCCCGTGTTTGATTTACAGTCATACCTTATCAACCGTTTGTTATACTTTAGTTCGTCTTATTTTCAACTGAAGAATCATTTGTTGTAGAAAATATTACAAAAGAAAAGTGGTGTGACCTATATGTCCATTCCAATCCCACCAATTTTCCTGATTCTACACAGGCTCAATCAATTGTAACACCCTTTAATTATCCACTAAAATAGTCGTTTTCCAGTTCAAAGAATTGAAAACCTACAAAAGCTTATATTTGGGGGAGTGATTGACAGTACTCTTTTGGGGTTAGGGACCAGAGAAATGCAGTTAATTCTTAGGGATATCCTTATAATTGAAAAACAGAAACTTAGATACTGTAAGTATCACTTCTCTAGTCAGGGTGTTTGATTCTTAAATCAATCAAGAAATTTATAAAAACAATCTAAATAAAAATATACTATCAAGTCACTTAGTGGTACAGTTGGTGTAATTTTGCTGACCACAGTGTTTGTCAGTTTTTCTATAAACACAAATTCCAGTGTAATCTTAATTTGTAGAATTTTAAGAAAGGATTGCCAGAGGTGACTTATTAAAGAATCAAAATTGATACTTCACATTTCAGCATTAGAAAAGGATCATCTATTCTTCTTTAAAGTTTTGTCTTTCATACTAAAGTTGACTTTTCCTGGTGTCACAAAACTGCTTATTCATTCATTTATTTTACAAAGATATTTTTTAACATGCTAAGTACTGCATAACTTTGAGCCAATATTGGTCAATTCAGTTGCTCTATAAACATGACCAATGAGGGCTTTCCTGGTGGCGCAGTAGTTAAGCGCTGCGCTGTGGAGCTGTTGGCATCTGTGACACAAGCTTGACGCCCTGCTGGGGAGATTCCCACATGGCATGGCAGAGCTCTCCTGCCTCTCCTGCTGCTCCCCTCAGCAGTGTATTTCCGTCAATCTGCCTGTTCTTCTCCCCACTCTGTCTCTGGTGAACTCTCTGCCTCCCCACGCATCTGGCCTGTACCCCAGCTTGTATGCATAAAATTTTTTTTAATTTAAATAAATAAATAAACATGAGCAATGACATTACAGAAAAAGCTGCAAGAGCTTGAAATGGTGTTGTCCCTTCATTGAATGAATAGTTAGAGGCTGCTGTGAGCCAGACATAGTTGTAGGCACTAGTGATTATAACAGGAGAACATCAAAGTCTTTTGACCAGTCTAATGATTGAGAAACAGGAGAGGAGCCATTATGGTAAAGTGTGAATGTGAGTAGAGGGAAAATACAGGTTGATCTTTGCGACACTAACAGACCCTTGAACAAGTATTTGTTTCACAAGTGTTTTTATTACCTAGTATGTCTAGACATTGTTCTAGGAGCTGAAGGTACAGCAAGAAACAAATCAAAAAATCCTTTCTCATGGAGCTTCTATTCTTATGAAAAGTTCAGACCTGCAACATTAGCTTTTGTCTGCATCATGCACCAAACCAATACTTTATAAAGAGAGAAATTATACCACTAGTGAAATGTGAAATCAAGTAAATGGAATACAGACTAATTATAGTTAGACATTTATAACTCATGATGTAGGCTTTCCATCTGTGGTAGTATAGGTTATAACTTCTTCCTAATTAATCTAAGAAAACTATGGTTACCTGATAGGAATGTGTGGAGGGAATGACGGAGGGAGGCAGATGGGGCATACGCATTGGTAGGTGGGCGGAGTGTGGAAGGACATGGCGCTAAGCTTGAAGGGCGTCTGTGTCCTTGGCACAGCATGATGGCCGGAACGCTGAGAACGCTTGCGTGGTCTGGGTCTAAAGATAGACCCCAAGGCCAAGTAACTCGAGCCAGGGAACAGAAAGCACTCTGAGAGGGGCCCTGTCTTCCTTTCTCCTTCATTATTGTATTCCTATGCGCCTCGGGTGAGCCAATTAGATAGAATGACTGAACATCTGACCTTCAGACCACCCGGGAACCTCAGATTTTGGGAGCAGGGAATACTAGTAAAAATAGCTGGCCTTGGATATTCTGTGCTCAAGAATGTATAAAAGTTCACTGCAAATAAAGTTTAATGTTGATGCCTGAGAGCTCAGTTCCCTGCACAAGCTTTGCATCAAGCTCAGTCTTCTTTCTGCATCCCAGGTTCTCGGTTCTGGAGACTGACAGTGGAGGGAATAAAAAAAAAATACAATTTAAGAAATTGAGTTCAATCAAAGAAAAATAAATATAAATTTTATATAGACTTGGCAAAAAATATGTGGTGATTTACATATTTTCAAAAATGGACAGCTTGCACCCAAAATAAGGTGTCCAGAGGTCAGCAGTGTCATTCCGTTGACCAAATTCTCAAGCTAAACTTTTCATTATTTTAAAATTTTTTATAGCTATATGACATTTAAAAATTGGAGAAGGGGGATAAAACAGATTTAAAGCATTCTTTAATCTTATTTTCTGTGAGTTGCTTGAAATAGAGAAAATTTTATTCATAGTTTTCTCTTTAATTGGTGCTAAATACATACTAGATGACAGAATGAAAGAATGAATGAATGGGAAATGTCTTATTGCACCATTTAAACAATAGTGAATAACCTGGCCTGACTGATGTAATTAACCATAAGGTAGGAGAAGGAAATCACTTGAAACAAGTTTACAAGAACAAGTTAGGGCCCTGCCCTAAAGATGGGAGATCTGACATTGTAGTAGAAGGAAAAGAAAAGAGGTTAACCTTTCTGCTATGTAACTACAGACCAATTGGTACAGCGTGCCTTATATCATTGTCATAGAAGAACAGAGATAATGAAAAAGTACCACCAAGTAATATGTATTTTTTAGAGGGCTGATTAAATCAAGACCCCATTAAATAATCTTTTAACACTACCAGGATCTCTGTATTATGTTAACAAACCAATGTGAACCCACAGAAACTGCAAATTGTAGAGTTCTTTTAAAACCTACAGAAAGAAAAAAGGTATGGGAAAGACAAACTTTGAAAAGTGGCATCCTGACAATTTTGCACGGTACCAAACTATATGGCCATCTTCCATATTTTCTGCCATTTAACAAGGACATTTTTTAATTTCTTACTTCAAAACCCTAATTCCAGCCATCCTTACTAAGGGAAACATCTTCTAGTTGAGACTTTGAAAAATTAAAAGAACATTTAATGTTTTGTTAATAAAAATTCAATCTCAAAGAACAGAGGATTTAATTATGTTGACTATCCCATACATCTTTTTCTTCTTTTTGTTTTGTTTATGTTTTTCCGCGACAATTTCAAGAATAATTCTACAACAGTCAGTGAGAGATCAGTTCAACCCTGAATTACTCTCTTTTCCTTCCCAAACTGTAGTAGTCTCACACTCACAAGTACATAAATGAAGTTAATGTCCTGATCTTGTTGATGCCATTCTTGAGTTTCCTTGTCAAATATCATGAGAAATTTTGTCATTAGGCAGATTGGTAGATGCCCACTGCCTAATTCTCTTACCTCATTAGACCAATTTCATAAGCCTTTCTGAATCTATTTGGTAGAAAAGGGATCCAGACATCCATGTCAGAAATTAAATTCTCCCAGCAGTTATACCTCAAACACTGATCTTCTCTTTGCTTTCTCTCTCTCTTGTCTATGGCACTAGTCAAGTACGATAGGATGAAGATGGACTGATGGGATTTCAAACTTGCCATTTTCCAGAGCACGTGCATATGGTTTCTTCAATTTAAACAAATGCAGGAAGAGGATTCCATCCCTGATTCTGCCCAAGTTTACTGTAAATTACTTGAAAAGGGGGGAAAGGACTTTTTTCCTCCTGCTACTGTATATTAAATCTAGACTCACTTATAAGTGGTTGTTATATCTGTTCTTTGACAGCCCTTGCAAATCAAAACTTCTACTGTTTTTCTATAAGAAAAAGGATTTCTTAGTGCTGACCAGCATTTCAATGATTAAAGATCCTTCAAGCATGCATTTTGTATCAAAACTCTGGTAAATATAGCACAGAGAACATGTTCTTTCCAATGACCAAATATGCATGGATCATCTATTCATTTATTTATTTGCATATTTACATTCACTTTTTTTGTTTGTTTGGGGGCATGTCAAGTGAAAGATTTGAAAGCAATTTTCACACAGAAGCCTCAAAGAAACATGATGTTATTCTGGGGAAGTTATTTGATTGTTCTTCATAGTCTTTTCCTTTCAACTGGCATTTAGAGAACTAGCCACACAAGCGGCTCCTACCTTCCTGCATGATACCATTTCTTCCTGTTCTTCTTATCTGTACCTGTGAGGATGCACAGCTTTCTCTTTTTTCTTTCTTGTGGGTTTGTGCAGTTTCTTGATGTTTGTGACAGGCCACGATAGGGGAAGCTTTTATCACCGTGGGGTTTGGAGGCCTCAGTAAATTGAAAATTGCAAATGAAATCCACTGGGCTTGAATTCATCAGCTATTATGTCAGATGACCTTTGGCAGCTGCTGATAAAAATGAGAGAATGTTAGCTCTGATCCAATTTTCAGCACTAACCATTCCTTTTCAAATCCATTCACAGTCAGGCAGCAGACACATGGGAAGTGAAAATGATAGGGTTTCAAGAGAACGGCATTGTGTTGCAGATTAAGATTTTCTCCCCCTATTTCTAGAGGTCGGCCCCCAGGCCCCTGTCTGGTATCTACCTATTGTCCAATCAGTTTCAATATCTGCTTCAGAGGACATGTTAGCCATCCTTACAGATAAGTGCTTACAGGAGAGAATGTTGGACTTAATAGTTTTGCTTAGGAGGCATCAAGGGTCGCAGTGTAGCAATATTGACTGGCACATGTTAGTTTAATCTGACATTCTAAGGAATGTGACACTGGATTCTTTCAAAGTTGTTGATCTCTAGGTGATTTTTGTTACCAGCTCTGGTTTTATAGCATTTATTTTTGCACAACTATTTATATTCATGAGTCAGAGATATTCTAAAATGTCTATCATAGCCAAGCAAAGGCAGCCTAAGCTTGTCTAAATAATGTACAGATACCAAAATTATGAAACTGGGAATCAGATGATGTGTGTATATTCAGTTCTTGCAATCCAGTTAAAGCTAAATGTCATTACTAGTATTTCAGGAGCTAGATTATCCTGAAGTAAATGAGTTCCTACAAATTAGTAGGTTCCCCAATAAATGTAATAGATTTTTGTCATACAGAGAAAAAATTAGACTTGTCATTTTTCACTGAGGCGGCATGAACTAGCAAGAGAATTCTATGAATGGTTGAGTCATCAATATGATCTCTCCACTTATGAAGCACAGAAACCATCTGTAAATAAAGAAAACTAAAATTAATAATGTTTCCCTAGTTTGACTTGTTCAGAAAAATACTCTCTCCTTCAATCTTTTGAAAATACTGAGGTTTTAAGAGAACATTTCTGAGAAAATAGCAAGTCAAAATGCATCAAAAAATTAAAGTCCACATTACTTTTTAGCAGTTTCTTTTAAAATAATCTAGTAAAATGTAAAATATTAAATCTGTATTTATCTAGGTTTTCTTGGTATGTTTACTTCCATATTTGCCTTTGTCACTTTTTTGATTAGCATTACATGAAAACAGACATTTACATGTTAATAGGGTTGGAAGGATACTTTTTATTACTTAGTTGTTTTCTTTCTGATGCACCAGTCTAGAGCACTATAAAAATATAAAAACACCGAGGTGACTTTTCTAAATTCCAGTCTTGTGGGGATGAATATGGTTTTATAAGTTTCCCTCATAAGAAAAGCACAGTGCATTTATATCTGTGGGATGTATATTATATATATCATACTTCTTACTTTTAAAAAGTATTATTTAAAGTTAATATTGCATTGTTTATGTCCCTACTTTTTCCTGATACTCCTAAATGCTTTTAAGAGAGGTATCTGTTATTCAATGAGCATGTGCAATAAAAATAAAATGCCTAATGGTTGTGCCCCCAAAAAACAGATGCACATTAAAAATCAATTATTTTTGAATAGTATTTTAAAGAATTCAAACTGAAGTCATGAGCAATAATTGGATATGAAATTAAGAGGGAACACTCAACCCAAAGTTATAGATTCATTGTATTCAGGTCTGTCATTGATTTCGCCCAGAAACTGATTTTTGAGACTTTTTAAAATTAATGAATGCATACATTTTTGAATCTCATAGATTTAGTAAGTCTTGTTACACAGTTTCTTCACACACCTCTATTTATGTGAAATTCAAGACAAGTGATGACCTGGCTGTCTCCGTAAAAACACCACTATAGTTTCAACAAACCACCCTTCTGACAGAGGAGACAACAGCTCTTATCAACAAGCTGAAGTCAGCACATTCACAAGTTTATCAATGACTGTGGTCACACATGACTCAATTCATCTATGTTCATGCGGCAGAAATTGTTTCTCTGAGCTATAATTTCCTCAATCCTCTACCTGCCTTTTAGGTTTTGTGATGGATACTGCCGCCACTTCTAAAGAAGCAAACGGTTTAATAATGAGCATGTTCTAGAGGACTGCAGCTGTAACAGGTTCCAGTCATTCAGCTTAGAACCAGTCAGCTAAAGAAACAGCAGCACCCACTTTTGGCTGGGCCCTAGAGCTTGGCTTTCAGCCACCAGGATCTTCATGCTCAGTTAGATAGAGCAATTAGATAGGCCTGTTAAGTCTTATGTTTTCATTATTGATTTATGGTATGAACTCAGCATGATTATTGAACCATACCAGCCAGTGAAACAATTGAGTCATTGATCTTTACGTAGGCATGTATTTCCAATTTAGACTTGGGGAGGAAATGCATGGATGTACCATTATTTCTGGTATTTTGTCCCAGGGTTTAAACAGAGATTTGAATAATTCATTGCTCCCTGACCTTTCTCCATTGCCATTCCTTTTATAGCAATGCTATCTAGCAGAACTTTCTGTTATGAAAATGTTCTCTATGCTGTCTAATATGGTAGTCACTGGTCACATGTGGCCACTGAACATTTGACTTGACTAGTGTGGCTGAGGACATTTATTTTTATTTAACTTTAGTTAAATGTAAAAGTAAATTAGAATTAGTAGCTACCACATTAGATAGTGTAGCAGCTTTATAGCATACTAACCTTTACTCTTCCCTCTGTCTATAACACTTGTCAAAATTCTACTTCCTTTTCAAGACCCATGTTTAAATACTACTTCATTTATATAGCTTTTATTGATTGCCCTAACTCTCGGTGTGGAGAAATCAATAAAGGAACTTCTACGTTCCCCACTTCTCTCTGAATGTATATCATTTTGCCTTTGATCATTTTCTGTCTTATATTTATCTGCTCTACTATACTACAGACTGTATAAGTACACCCTGTAATGTACTCCCTGTAATGTACACCCTGTAATGTCCACTCTGTAATGTACTCAAACTTATGTGAAATTAAACTGAATTTTAGGTTTTATAGAGGGAAAGGATATCATTTTTAATACATGCTAATTAGAGAAGCACTGACACTTTGTCATGCTACTTCTCACACCCTCTTTTTAAAATGAGTTAGGAAAAGTCCTATTATTTTCCTTTACTGATTTATTCATTAGCATTGAGATGGTAGTATAAAGTACAATTATATTTTCCCCTTCTGAGGGTAGAAACTTGAAGACACTTATTCCTCATCTTCAATAAGACAACTCTACGTCTGTAGGAAGAAAGCAGTAAATACTTCTTGAGTCAATTAATAAATGAGTGTGAATTATTACCAAGTTTTGAGTATCTTTTAAGTACCTGAGTCAAGGAAACATGCTTATATTAGCTTCTAGTGTTAGAAAAAATACCTTCTAGAATAGTCACACAAAATTCTACTCAAAAATAAATTCTTAGAACTACTTTATACCTTGATTGTGGTAGTAGTTACATAACCATATATGTATATATGTGGATAAAAACTCAGAACTGTATACCTAACAGGGTGAATTTTACTACATACAAGTTATTTAAAAGTTAATAAAATATTATGTATTTTAGTGTATGTTTATAATTTTAAAATAGCTGCTTGGCATTTTATCACTAAATGATACTCATATAATATGTAATGTAATATTATTCAGTTGTGTATTTATGTGGTGCTATATGATACCTAATTGACTTTGGGGAGTAGTGAGTTAATCTGAGATAATTGTGCTATGATTAAAAAAGATGACTGGATGTAGAGTTAGAAGACCTCTTTTTAAAAATGAAATTCTATTCTCCAAAGAAGATGTGGCCAGCCAGTGGATGAAAATATATTCATCATCTCTTATTATTAGAAAAATGCAAATCAAAAGAATGAAATACCATCTCACAACTTAGATGTTGTTAGACATCTTAGAACGTTAGGCATCTTAGAATTGTTAGAATTACAATTATCAAAAAGAAAAAATACAAGTGTTGCGGAAGATGTGGACAAAAAGATAACCTTGTATACTATTGATGGGAATGTAAATTGTGCAGCAATTATGGAAAACAGTATGGATATTCCTCAAAAATATAGAAATAGAAATTCCATACAATTCTAGTTATCCCACTTTTAGGTATTTACCCAAAGAATATAAAAACACTAATTCAAAGAAATATATGGACCCCCTCCCCCCATTCATCACAGCATTATTCACAATATCCGACTTATGGAAACAACCTGTGTGGCCATTGACAGATGACTACATAAAAAATGATGCGGTATGGAATGGAATACTATTCAGCTATTTAAAAAAAATGAAATCCTGCTATATACACCAATATGGATGAACATAGAAGGTATTATGCTAAGTGAAATAAGTCAGAGACAAATATTATTTGATTTCACTCATATGTGGAAGATAAAGATACAAAACTAATGAAAAAGCAAACCAAATCAGAACACACTTGTAGACTATAAGAGCAAAATAGTGTTTACTAGAAAAGAAGGGGAAAGGAAGCAGGTAAATCAGGTAACAAGGGTCAATTATATGGTGAAGGATAGAGTAGACTTGGTAGTGAACATAATGTAGTATATACATGCTGATTTATAGTAGTGTATACCTGAAACATGTATTATAAACCAATGTTGTTCCAATTTAAAAAATAAACAAATCTTTCCATCTGCCAGTTAGGAATACTATAATAATAATCACTACCTGATTGTATTGTGATAACTTACACTTATTGACTGCATGCTATAGAACCAGCACTGTTCTCAGGACTCTAGGTTAACTCACTCATTCCTTCAACCCTACAAAGTCAGTATTATAATCTCTACTTTAAAAATGAGGAAACTGAGACAAAGGAAGATTAAGTAAAAGTGGCAATTAACCATTACAATTTCTATATATCATCTGATACATCTGAATAATAGCACCTATTGGATGAATAAGGAGCACATACTGGCTTTTACCACCTTGTCACCTTTGAACTTGTATTCTTGTCAATAAAAGAAAAAAAAGACTACTTTCTCCTCCTCTTACCTGGAAGACTGCTATGAAGGTCAAATGAGATATTGTGAAAATGCAACTACCCAGTTACTATCAATATTTTTGCTTAGCAATGTACTTGGTGTTTTACATTAAGATTTGCAGGTCTTCTTTTTTTGTGTATAAGAATGTCATCAGGGCCTCCCTGATGGCCTAGGGGTTAAGTCTCTGTGCTATCTCTGCAACAGCCTGAGTTCAATCCCTGGCCAGGGAGCTGGCATGACAGGCCTCTCCTGTCTCACCTGCTGCTCTCCTTAGCAGTGTATTTCAGTAGATCCACCTGTTCTGCCCCCAGTCTGTCTCTGGTGAATCCTCTCACCCGCCCCCCACCCCCGCATCTCTGGCTTATACCCCAGTTCTTGTATGCATAAATAAATAAAAAGAATGTCAGCAATCCCAAATACACTACATTTGCTGACAAGACGTCCTCAACATTCACATTTTCATAGTTTAATCCCCTGTTTTGATCCCTTTTCCTCCCCATCCCTTGCAGACTGCCTCTTATTTATGGTTGCCTGCTCGTTTTGTTGTTTTATTATCATTATTATTATTGTTGTTGTTGTTGTTTTCCTGATCCCTGTTTGGATACCTTATATTCCTCCTGTAAGTGAAACTGTTAGGTATTTTTCTTTTTCCTTCTGGCTTATTTCACTGAGTATGATCTCTTCTAGCTCCATCCATGTTGCTGCAAATGGCATGAGTTTATCTTTTTTGATTGCTGAATAGTATTCCATTGTGTATATAACTGACATCTTCTTGATCTATTCATCTGTTTTGGGGCAGTTAAGTTGCTTCCATAGTTTAACTATGATAAATAGTGCTGCAATAAACATGGAAGTGTAGGTCTCCTTTTAAATTAGTATTTCTGAATGTTTTAGTTAGATGCCTAAGAGTGGAATTACTTTATCATATGGCTGATCCATTTTAATCTTTTGAGAAGACTTCATTCTGCTTTCAATAGGGACTGGATCAGTCTACATGCCACCAATAATGCAGGAAGGTTCCCTTTTCTCCACATCCATGCCAACATTTAATGTTTCTGGTCTTTTCGATATGCGTCATTCTCACAGGTGTAAGGTGCTAGCTCATGGTGGTCTTGAAATACATTTCCCTGACAATAAGTAATAATGAACATTTTTTTCATGTGCCTATTTGCCATCTGTATGTCTTCTTCTTTTTTTCTTTTTTGAAGATTTATTTATTTATGCATACAGGCTGGGGTACAGACCAGAGGCGTGGGGCGGCAAGAAGGTTCACCAGAGACAGAGTGGGGAGCAGGACAGGCAGATCGCCGGAAATACACTGCTGAGGGGAGCAGCAGGTGAGGCAGGAGAGGTCTGCTGCGCCATGTGGGAATCTCCTCAGCCAGGCATTGAACTCGCATCGCCGCTGCCAACAGCTCCGCAGCTCAGAGCTTAACCGCTGCGCCACCAGGGAGGCCCCATGTATGTCTTCTTTAGAGAAGTGTTTGTTTAGCTCTTCTGCCTGTTTTCTGATTGGATGTAAGATTTTTTTTATCTCCTCTAGTAAGTTAACTCCAAGATATTTGTGTGTGTGTGTCATTGTAAATGGGATCATTTTTTTGATTTATTCCTCTTCTTGATCATTATTTGTATAGAGAAAAGCAACTGATTTTGTTATTGATTTTATAGTCTGCCATTTTCCTAAACTGATTGTTTCTATTAGTTTGGCAGTGGAGTCTTGAGGGTTCCCTATGTATAATAGCATATCATATGTAAATGATACTTTTACTTCTTCTTTCACAATTCAGATTCCTTTTATATCCTTGTTTCATCTAATTCCTTATCTAGGACTATGTTCTAAACCATAGTTTAGAACCTATGTTTAGTCCATAGTTCTAAAACTATGTTGAATAGTAGTGGTGAGAGTGAACATCCTTGTCTTATATTGGAACTCAGTGGAAAAGCTTTCAGTTTTTCATCATTGAAAATGATGTTAGGGCCTCCCTGGTGGTGCAGCTGTTGAGCACTGCGCTGTGGAGCTGTGGGCAGTGCGCAATGCGATTTCGAGACCCAGCCAGGGAGAATCCCACATGGTGCGGCAGACCTCTCCTGCCTCGCCCTCTGCTCCCCTCAGCAGTGTATTTCTGATCTGCCTGTTCTGCTCCCCACTCTGTCTCTGGTGAACTCTCTTGCTGCCCCATGCCTCTGGCCTGTAACCCAGCTTGTATGTATAAATAAATAAATCTTTTTAAAAAAAGTATTAAAAAAAAAGAAAAGAAAATGATGTTAGCTGTGGGTTTGTTGCATATAGCTTTTATTATGTTAATATATGTTGCATTTATTCCCAATTTTTTGAGGGTTTTCATCATAAATGGATGTTGAATCTTATCAAATGTTTTCTTGGCATCTATTGATAAAATCACATGGTTTTATCTTTCTTTTTGTTTATGCGGTGAATTATGTTGATTGATTTTCAGATGTTGAGCTACACTTGTGTCTGTGGTTTGAATCCCACTTGGTCATGGTGTATGATCCTTTTAATGTAATGTTGGATTATGTTTACTAAGATTTTATTGAGGATTTTTGCAGCTGTGGTCATTTGAGAAATTGGTCTGTAATGTGTGTAAGTGTGTGTGTGTGTTATCTTTGAAGAAAAAAATATAAGTGAATATGGAACATACACACAAAGGAAAAAGAGAAATAGAACTAGTAACTTGGTTAAAAGAAATGTTCAGGCTCAATAATAACTTAAAAAATGGAAATTTAAGGGGGAAAGCATTACCTGTGATATTAACAACAGCAATGAAAATAGCATGATAGAAAAGAGATTGAAAGGAGTGCCACCAATGTATTAACAGAGGTTGTTTTGTGATGGTAGATTTATGGATGATGTTTACCACTGATTTACATTTGAGTAATTATCTTGTTTTATATATACAGACACACACATAGAAATATACATAACTACATAGCATATAATTGATTTATCAAAAATTCCAATTTGGGTTGTGCAAAGCAAGAAATCTATGGCTCACCCTCACTTAAGACAAGGACTCTACACTTGCAAGTAAACATCATAGTTTAAGGAAATATGGAGGCGTGCATGGTCCTAACAACTCCCTCTCAAAACAAAAATGTACTTATGATATGACTGTGAATGAATGAGACTGATTTGTTTCTGTGGCTTCTGAAATCTATCATTATTTTATGGTCACTCATGGAAATTGTATCTCTTAATTTATTTCTATCCAGAAATAATTCATTTGGTAAAACTATCAGAACATCAGTGGAAAGGTAATATTATCACATAGTTCAAAAAGAAACTATCATGTGATACCCAATAGTAAATTGCCATATGGAAAGCATTGTAATAAAAACTGTAAATGCAGAATACAGTGGTTTAAAAAGACCAGTTTCTCAAAAATTGGGCAGAGTGATATTTAGGGAGTAAAGGTGGTACAGAACATAAAGATGGAATGTTTCACAATGCATATGTCTCTGGCCATCTAGGGAAATTCATTTTTAATTCAAATATAACTTTTTCAGTCAAAAAAGGAAGAGCAACCACCTTCCTCTATTAGGAGCTTGTCATAGAACAAAGATTCAAGACAACTTAAATTTAAGGACAGGTAATTTCTCATATTTTCTGTATTAGAAAAACAAACTTTCATGAAAATCAATTGATGAAGACTTGCTTCTTTAAATAAATTTTGAGAGACTCCATTAGCAGAGCGCAAAAATAGCATGTAAATATATTTTTTTTAAATCCAGAAATGAGAATGTGACCAAGGCCTATGTAGACCAATATAAGACCAGAAGAATATGGACAGCAAAATAAAGTCAAAGAGGGTTAAAAGGAAATCTTCAAATCTGGGAAAAGGAAAACCTAACTTGGATAGTATTTTCCTGATCAAGGTACAGTGTAACATTTTTTGAGGCTCATTCCATTAAATTTGTATACTGAGTTTGTCTTGCTAACTACATGTGGTTCTCAAAAATAAGCTTGCAAGTTTGCTTTACTTGAAGAAACTAGAAGCAGTTATTTTTGTAACATATCCAGTTATTATAGCAGCATTTTAATATTTTTTAAAGATTTATTTATTTATGCATACAAGCTGGGGTATAGGCCAGAGGTGTGGGGTGGTGAGAGGATTCACCAGAGACAGAGTGGGAATCAAAACAAGCAGATTGACTGAAATACACTGCTGAGGGGAGCAGCAGGCGAGGCAGAGAGGTCTGCTGCACCATGTGGGAGTCTCCCCAGCCGGGGATGGAACTTGTGCTGCAGTGACTCTGGATAGCTTCATAGGCTGAGAATTAACCCATTGCGCCACCAGGGAGACCCCATTTTTATATTTTAATGCAACATTTCTCTAGATGTTTGCAGGCACACAGATGGTCCATGGAAGTATAAAGGGAAAGGTGGAGCTCAAAGGCAGATAAAGAAAGAGGAGAAAGAATGGAGCGCTTAGTATACTGTACCTCTCTCCCTAATCGCTGGGGAAGGAATAACTATCTTTCCATTTACTTAATCCCTTTTCTCAACTCAAAAAGAGAAAAGGTGCTCTTTTTTATTGGTTACTATTCCCAAAGAAAGGTAAATCACGTTCTCTTTCTTTAAGACAGAAAGTGGAAAATCATGTAAGAGAAAATACTAGTTGGTTTTCTAAGTGCCAAATGTATGGTTAGGTGAAGCCACAGAGGATAGTACAGAATAAATACAGCGGGCTCCATTTTGTTTGATAAATTAAAAATTCCTATGGAGATATTAGACAAATATTGCCATTGTCCATACATTTGTATATCTACTGCTTTTCTATGCAGAAAGGTATTTTACATACTATTTAAGAACTTCACTTAGTGATAAAGATTACTTTAAAAAACTAACCTTTGATAGTTGACTACCTAACTGAAGCACCAAGGTGGGGTGGGGTGAGGAAGGTAAAAACAAAGAGGGAAGGAAGCACCATAGCTGATTGTGGTGGAATATCGGTGAGTTGGTGATGGTATTACAGAAGTAATACCTGAGATTGAAAGGTGTATCCAAATATTACCTCAATTAAAAGTAAATTAAAACAGTTGGTAATAAAAAGAACTTGACTTACTTAAACATCACTTTGTTATAGTCAATACTAGTTTATCACATTTGCACAATGGAAAAATGGAAGATTTTGTTAATATTAACATTTAGTTAGGAAACAAATAATTGCACTGGACTCTAATGATCAAAGAATTTTTTTTCATCAAAAAAATGAATAAAATGTTATGTTTTCTACAGTGTATCTTAGTCACATGCTATTCTGTGATTCAGCTGTCTCCTCAATGCATTAGTCACACAATTTTTACCTGGTGAGGGTTGTATGGTTCATCAAGAAATCTTTATGCAACACAGCAACCCATAAGTAGGCTGCCTGATGTATTATTCCTTGTCATAAAAATGTTTATCTTTCCTGAATGCAATGATGAGCTGTTGATTCATTTGTTCACATCTCTCTGAAGATGATTTATCAATGTCAATGATACTTAGAGATCTGAGAGCAATTAATGTTGCTTCAAGTAAAGTTAATATGGCAGCCTCACGGAAGGTATCCAGGGAAAATGTTGCTTCTTGTATAGTTGAGATCACTTAATCTGTGACTAAAACTAACAAGTTAACCTCAAGAATTCATTGTATTTCTGTGGGAAAACTGTAAGAAAGAAAAAGGAGTACAAAAAAAAAAATATTCCCCCAGTTCAAGTGTTAACATTTATACAAAATTAGCTAGCAGACCTAAGATAAGCCGTCTAAGTCTGACCTCTTTGCTTTTCCTTTTCTCTTGCAGCATGAAATGGCAGTTTAATGTTTTATTTTGACATTACAGAAATTTAAATTGAAAGTACTATTTGTTGTGCACATTAAAATATGTGATTTGAATTATGGCATGTTTCTGAATTCATCAAAATCATCAGATATTATGCCATACTTTGATAATTCTCGCCTTTGATCAGGTGAATCTAAAAACTTTACTCTTGCGAAATAGCTACAGGAAAAACAAACAACTCTTTCAGCTGGTTCTGTGGCACTGTGTGAGAGAGGGAACAAGAGGCATTGGATAAAGAAACCTTGCCTGATGGGATGGTTGGGAAATTATGAAACGGTACTGGTGTCAGGTATAACCTCATATGAGCAAAAACTGGACTTTGATGAGATTTTAAGTCTATGAGACAGTAGTCACATTAGTTCTATTCCCCTCTAGGAAGATGTCACTACACAAAAAGTATTATGGAGGCATATTGATAACTACTCAACTTTCAGTGAAAAATAAATACGTAATTATTTTTGTAGTCTTCTGACCAGTTGATTTTTCACCATGTGTTTTAGTAGTGTTGAAAGTATATGGACAGTTTCTTTCAGTGTCCCAAAAGAGATCAGTATACTTCTCTACTTCTTCTTCTTCTTTTTTTTTTTTTTGGCTTCTGTGTTGCAAATTGCATGTGCTATTAAAGTTTCAAGGTATTTGTACAGTAAAGAAATCAAAATATATCATTCCTAATTTCCAAAGCAACTACGAGTGGGCAAATATGTAGAAGCCTGACTTCTTTGAATAAAGCATTCAGACAGCATAAAGAGTTCCTGAGGCACTATGTTGTTAGAGCATATTAATAAAGAACTCTTCATAGTCTTAATTTACTTGAACAACCCCTGTAAACTCCATGCCAGAGAGGGGGAAAGAAGGATGGCAGCCAGAGGACTAGATGCCAAATGGTCCCTCACTGGCAGTGGCATCTGGATGCGAGGTTGGCCTGCCTCCGGGACTCTTGGCCAACAGCACTGTTGTCTATACAGACGGCTGTGTATCTGTTCAAGAGTCCAACAACTGTGTGTGTGTATTTTGGTAAGCTATTATTTCTGGGCCAATGATTTTCATGGTATTTTTGCATCTGTTGGCACCAATTCGATATTCGGCTTCCCATCCCCACCCACTGCTATACTTTAGCTTCCTGATCAGAAACACTTCACATAAATGGAAATGCATTAAGGAAAGAAAATGTGTTTCTTAAGGTTTTTCTTAAATCTAATGAAGCATGAATATTTTTGGCATTGACATTCTAGATGGACTGTCTTCCTTTCTGCAAGCCATGAATAACATTAAAATTCTAACCTCAAGGAAAAAAATTTCCTTGATCCTTGTAACATTTCGATAGACTTTAATGCCATAACTATCAGAAGTTACTCATCATCAGAAATACAATGGATCCTTAAGAAACTTAGTCAAAGAAAGAAATTCAGTCAAGTTCTTCTTTCAACATTTCCAGAGAAACGAAACTATTTTATAAATTTATAGAATGTAACTACTGCAATATAATACCAATAATTGCCATACATTCAATGAGCTAGTTTGTCAAAATCCTGCTGTATTGTAGACCAATGGAACCAAACAGAAAGCCCAGCAATAAAGCCACACATGCATAGACAACTAATCTTTGACAAAGGAGCAAAGAATATACAATGGAACATGGACAGTTTCTCAGTAAATGGTGCTGGGAAAACCGGACCACCACAAACAAAATAATGAAATTAGACTACCACCTCACACCATACACAAAAATCAACTCAAAATGAATAAAAAAATTGAACATAAGACCTAAAACCATGAAATACATCGAAGAAAATATAGGTAAACCATTACATGACATACATCTAGGTAACATTAAAGGCTCATTCTGCAAAGAAATTGAAGGAAAAGAAAAACAACTGGGATTACATCAAACTAAAAAGCTTCTGTACAGGGCCTCCTTGGTGGTGCAATGGGTTAAGTCTCAGTATTATGAAGCTATCTGCAGCCACTGCAGCACAAGTTTGATCCCGAGCCAGGGAGCTTCCCACTTTCGCAGCAGTCTTCTCATGCTTCAACCCGCTGCTCCCCTCAGCAGTGTATTGCAGTAGATATGCCTGTTCTGCTGCCCACTCTGTGTCTGGTGAGTCCTCTTACCACCTCACACTTCTGGCCTACAACCCAGTTCTTATATGCATAAATAAATAAATCTTTTATAAATAAATAAATATATAGCAAGCTCCTGTACAGCAAAAGAGACAATAACCAAAACAAAGAGACATCCTACTGACTGGGAGGAAATTTTTGCCCTCCATACAACTGATAAGGGACTGATCACAAAGATATACAAAGAACTAACACAGCCCAATAAAAACAAAGTAAACAATCCAGTCAAAAAATGGGCAGAAAACTTAAAAGACATTTCTCCAAAGAGGAAATGCAAATGGCCAACAGGTATATGAAAAAATGCTCAAAATCACTTATCATGAGGGAAATGCTACTTCCACCCTCTGAATGACTAGTGTCATTCAGACTATGACACATGACTAGTGTCATAAAAAATGCCCTTACTTATATCTACCACTGAAATGACATCATCAGAAATGTGTGACCCTCTAGAAAAGATACTCAGACCAGAAGGATTTCTTCCTAACTTAAAAGAATTAGCAAATCTGAAGGAAGAATATGCCCATTAGAAAGGAGGTTGGTCCACTACAAAAACACAGGGAAAAAAAATATCCAAAGAGATGCCTATGAGTGGTGTCCATCTCATATCCATCCTACAAAAGGATCCCCTGGCCCAAGGACCCACCTGTATTAGTCATGCCTTTTTCTCTTCTGTATTTTTTGGTGTTTTGACACCCCTGATGCTAGAGAGACTGCCCCTCCTAAGGCTTGCTAATTCCTAGGGAGAATAAACACTCAAATCCACTATGACTTTCATATGTAAATCAACTAATTCAAAACCCACACCCCCAACTCTTTCTTTTATCTAGTTTTTTACAGTCTGGGCTACTATTCACCTGCCCTAATCACCCCAGGGACCCCACACGAGTTAACTGGAGCTCCTAAAACCCAAATACTCCTAACATTATTCCAACTTGCCAGTCCTAGCCTGCTTATCCTGTCTCCTATTCCTTCAGAAATCACAATAAAAACTCTTGCCTAGATCTTTCCCTCATTCCCTCTTCCTTTGTGGCCCCACTGCACCAGGCCTTCTGTTTCTAGGGATCTATGAATACAAAGACTTCTTTCATGCCAGCCATTTCCCCATACCTGTTAAAACAAATCCCGGGAACATATTAAAACCACCATCTGGTACCAGTGGCAGTGAGCTAGAACATCTCTACTTTCAGACATCTTACAAGTCTGAAATTTGAACAATCTAAGCATACAACTATCTACTATTGTTTCCCGTCCACTCTTACTACATAGCCTTTTGCTCTATTTGGTTTCTCAAGTGGCATGTCCATAGGAATAGAAGATTCTGGAATGGTCCCTATCATATTTCTCATTAACAGATTAGCAAATTAGGTTTCTAGTTGTCTACCTTTGAACTTAGTTAATGTGTTTTCATTTCCCAAAGATCTGCTCTTGATCAGACTGATTTAAATCTTCTGTGTTTGGTGAGGGTGGGGTGTAGAGCTTTGTTTCGCAAAGTGTGGTACTTGGGCCAGCAGCATCTGCATCATGAGGTAGTCTATTGGAAATGCAGAATTGAACCTCAGTTCCCACTGTACACCTCTTGAGTCAGAATGTATAGTTTAAAGAGATCCCAGGTGAATTGTATGAACATTAAAATTTGAGAAATAATAGAACAGGTACAAGCAAGCTTTCTTTTTCTGAAAAGGACTAGGTAGTAAATATTTTAGATTTTGTGGGTATACATATATATATAGTCTTTCTTGCAACTACTCAATTCTGTCATTTTAGCACAAAGGTAGCCATAGACAATATGAAAACAAGTAAGCATGCCTATGTTCTAATATATTTTATGTATGGAGACTGAATTTGATTTTGTAAAATTTTCACATGTTACAAAAAAAATTTTCTTGACCACTTAAAAATGTAAAAAATCATTCTTAACTTGCAGGGTCATACAAAAATAGGAAGTAGATCAGATTATCCTATGCCCATAATTTGACCACTCTTGCTATAGATCATGAAAAATTCAAGAGGATGAAGTTATTCTTGAAATGAGGTATTCCTGTTGACTAACCCCAAAATTCTATGTGCCAAGTAGGATTTTTCCACTTTAAATCTCCAGAGATGGATTAATTTTTGTTTTAAGTGAACTTAATAAAATATAATTCCAGGGGGGTTTAGTAATTAAAATTGTAGGATAAGAATTTATGGACTATAGGCATTCTAAAACATAGACATAGGAAGTAACAGAGTGAACCACCTCCCTACTAAGACTGTATCATAACCTGGAACATAGCAGTGATTTTGTCAAATAATTTCCAATTTATTTCATGTGGTTGCCCAGGATGTCTGTGAGGGAGGAATGGGTATTGTAATTAATGCCCTTACAAACATGCACTCATATGGAACAAGAATGATCAAAGTACATATAACAGAGTACAGATAGAAGCAAGCACAAGAGTACCTATTACCTGATTTTTAATCCATGTTTATATGTGCAAGCAGCAGGAACATTCTGGTCTCTTGATCATCTGTCACTATTCACAAAGCAGACTATACTTGGATGCAGGTCACAATTGTCAATCAGCTCTGCCATCATCTATTCTAGTGCACCTGTCAGTCACAGAAAGGACCTGATCTCCTCCTTTGGGTTTATTTTTCATAAAAAAAATCAATTGACCCCAAAATTCTCTTTGGAAATAGGAAGTGCATTGTTGAATGTAGAATATTTTTATTGTTTGAATTATTAAATATTTTTCTATGATTTGATTATTTATGGTATTTTGATCATGATGTTTTAAGTAGCAACTTCAGAAAACTCTTAAGCTGCTACATGTGCTGTACTTTCTTGACATCCATTTCATAGTAATCGTTCCATTATCTGAAGATATATATATATATATATCTTATGTAAATTTCTAAATTTATGTAATTACATCTCTAAAGTTTTAAAGATTCCTAAACTCAGAATCTCTGGGGGAACTTTTTAAACAAGCCAATACCCCAGGGAACTCCCCATAATCATTTCAAACATAATACCTTTTGGTGGGTCCTGATCTTTCTAAAAAAAAAGTTCTCTCAGGTTATTCCAGTGTATGGTAGTTGAGCAACACTGCTTTGGTGACCAAACAAGGGTGAAATACTTAATTTTTAAAAATTGCTGCTTTTTTCCTGAGTGTTTTATAAGACACATCATTTTCTTAGTTTAAAAGTGAATTAAAAACACTATTAAAATAAAAAGAATTTAAATCATTGTGATTCATCATGAAAACTACTTCCAGAATGTTCTTAGGATCAAACTAAATATAGCAGAAATTCTAAGCCTCCTTTTGTTTTCTGTCTAGATAAATTGACTTTAGATATTGACTAAAAATGCCTGAAAAGAGATTTCCTAGAAATAAATATTAGAAATATGGCAATTTTATTACTTCTCAAGGCTATGTCAAAAAGTACTATAATTGCAGTATACTGCCTCTCTCTACTTTCTGTTAAACAACTAATATAAAATAGATTATAAAATTATCAAAATTGAAACAAATTATCAAATTGAAATTCATTTTTATTTTTGTTGTTTATGCTTGAATGTTAGTATCTAAACTCCACCAGCACATGGAATTGTGCTAAGTAGGCATTATTCAGGTCTGTGTCTACAATGTCTGAGAAGTTTCTGGAGATTTAGGATGAACAGTCTACCCTCCTGTAGCCTCTGCCCTACTGCAATTCCAACTTTTGTGCCCTTGAGAAGATCTGAATAAATCAGAAAAGCACCTTGGGATATCTATTACCCAAGGATATCACAAATCTTTCCTTAGTTTTCATTCAGGTATAAGTCAACAAAGTTTTCTCTAATTTTTGTTGTTATTTTGGTGTGTGCAGAGGAAAAAAGATATTATTAAAAATAAGTATTTTTTAATGTGAAACAGAGACTGGAGGTAATTTGTCTATTTGTCAAATCTCAAATAGTTGTGTTAATCATAATTAAATTGTTAATCATTGAGATCTTTCTATGCTAGGTATTGGGGATGTTTTACATGCATTCTCTTAGTTAATCCTGGAAGTAAGACTATAATGTAGCTTGGAAATTTTCCGTTTTGCAGTTAAATGATAAATCAGATAGAGTAACATGCCAAACTCTAACAGCTAGTTTGCAGGACCAAAGTTTGAAACCAGGTCTTTACTATCCCAACATCCACAATCTTAACCATTGTATGCACAATCCAAAACCACCATAGTGAAGGCGAATGGCTTTCTTTACTAGGACTGTAAGAAAAATAGAAAAGACAGTCTGGACTCCTTCCATCATTGACATTTGCTTGCCTATACAGAAAACTTGGCTCTTGATTAATAATCAGTCAGTTCAGACAGGTTAATTACCTCCTGACCAGTCACCTCCTGCTGTAAGTGGTCATTTCAGCAGAAACAGTCAATCTGACAGAAGTAGTGAATAGCTCCCTCAGGAAGATGGTCACCCATTCAGGACTGAGACATGGGGTTGGGGAAACTCACACTGCCAATACTTTCAGGGGAAATATCCGATTCTCAGAAGAAAAAAGATGCAACTTAAAATACTAGCATACCTCACACACCCTAAGTGTGTGATCTGTGTTTTCTTATTATGAACATTACTGAAGTGATTATACATACATGTAAATGAATAAAATGAATATATATGTATGTGTACCTGTACATACATACTGACTCTTAGCAGGTGAGCATAAATTATACCTAGTTTGCCTCCTGTTATTTTTTTAGTATTTTCTTCCACACCTGGTAGATTTAAACCCCTACAGGTCATCTTGTCAAAATACAATTTCAGTTCTGAAATAAAATAACAGAACAGAAATAAACACGATCTATTATAACACACTGCCAATGTTGCCAGATAACTACAAAAAAAATAGAGTGTCTCAGACAGAAATATCAATAACTTTAATGCGTGCGATTTGTTAACAGGGAAGAAAACAAGCAAACTTGCTCTCCGCTGACTGTCACTAATATTTATTCGTCCAGTGACTGTTAATCAAACCAAGTTTACAGTCCCGTACAGCACCTGTCACAGGTGCTGATCATTAATCAGCTATTACAGCAGTTTATTCTGCTGCTGACAACTCGCAATTTTCCACTGATTCAGCTAGTTTGTCAGGTGGGAATTATGGCATAGCGCATGTGACAAAACACATCACCCTTTTTTTTTTTTTTTTTTTGCATTTTCAGGCTTCTCTCTCCTGCTTTCTCCCCCTTTTTAGACAAACAATATCTGGGAACTCAGAAGTAATAAGGCGGAATGCATAATTAATTACCCAGCTTGCTCTAATTAGGGATGAATAAGTTGTGTCCCTCTCATCATCACAAATGTGGTGATGGGTAATACCAGTTTATGCTGTATTAACTGCAAATATGCAATCCTTCTGAGAGCACTTTTGTTGATGAATTTGATGAATGTGACAATAATTAGCAGAGACAGATGAGAGCTAAATTACTACTGACAATGTAATGCTATCCTGCTCGAGGGCCTGGGAACGTGGCAGGATAACATGGCAGGGACCTGGGCCTCGGTTCTAATTAATAGTCTTTTTTTTTTTCATTTTCCTTCCCCCCCCCCCCCCCCCGCCAGTGGGGGGAGAAAAAGGAGTAACGGTAATTGTTTTCGTCAAAGGCTGCAGGGAGTTATCAGGGTAATAAAGTTAATTAGCAGAACAAACATCCTTTCACTGCCTTACCAGTCTGAGGAAAAGAGGGTAATTCAAACTGCAGAAAGATATGACTAGATGGGACGATAAGAAAAGAAATTTTACACAGGAGGCCAAAAGAGAAGAACGATTTTTCTTCCTTCATTTCTTTCACTTGATGCAGGGGAAGAAATAAGACAGCCTCCTCCTTCAATTCACAAAGTTGCTCATGTAAAGAACTTTATTGTTATGATTTTGAGTCTGGGGGGAAAAGTTCACTTAGGTTAAATTCTACTGTATACATCTTTCTTTTCTAGGCAGTGCTAGATTTGTTCATTTCATCTTTATTCAAGTGAAATTTTCTTAAAGATTTAATATTTGCCTGACCATTTAGCTCTACTTTGTCCTACAGAAATCTGTTTCTATTTCTGAAACTTTTGGAAAATTTTAAGAAATTGCTAGGCAATTTCTCCCAGATAGTTTGCTTAGTCTTTTTCATAAATTGAAAATTAAAATGGGATTTTAAAAATACATGTTATTTTATCTATTTTTGTCATCTCAAAAAATCATATTTATTTAAGTGCGGCAACATGTTTTTCATTTCTATTGTAGATTTTTACATATACAAGAGACCAATTAAAGTAAACAGTTTCATGAATCTTAGCTTTACACTCAAGTTTTATTCAGCTCAGTGCATTGCTTGACATAGGAAGACACAGAATAAAGGGAGGATTCACCAAACATTTTTGGAGCATTTGCAAGTTCACTTTCTCCATTAAAAAAAAAAAAAAGTAGTTTGTCTCTTTTAAACATCAAACACTTGAAATAATTATTTACTATTCATTCAATAATATTAGTTCAGTAATTCAGTAACACAAGGCTAGAACTCTAATGCCTTCTAAAATTATAAGAAAATCTCTATGGATTTGTGTTTCTTTTCTGGTACACTTCAAAACACATGTTTTTATGCCTCTAAAAATCATTAACACTCTCATAAGTTCTCAATATTTATCACCCATATAGATGTGCACACACTCCTTTTCAGTCAGAGTTACTAAAACCCTCTCCCCCAATGACTGTGTTTGATTCTAATAGAAGAACATTAGGAGTAAGTAAGTGGTGAAACTACTTCTGTGTTTGACAGGATGACCCCAGAGGGATGTCTCAGCATAGTATCCTGCATGTATAGATGTCTATAAACTGGGGGAACATCTACGAAAATGGCCTTAACTGTTAATATCAGCATCAGTAAAATTTTATGCTTGTCCCTTAAGACAAGAACTGTGTGAGAGAGAGTCTAGCACTTAGCATTGAAAGAAGGATCAGAAAACCTAAGCTTTTTACTGACTCCACCACCAACATCCATATGATCACGAGCAATTTGCTTACCTATGAGTGGGTACCTTCCCTGCCAACCTCATACATAGGATTGCTGCTGACACAAAAGGAGTCATTTTGTACTTTGAAAACCATGAAATGTTCTATGAATAGACTATTAACATAGTGTAGGGAAAAATCAGGAGAAATAATCTTGAGAAGATGTGTCTCCTTTAAAAATAGCCCTCCTATTTTGTGCACAAAATGGAGTAGAAAAGAACACAAGGGACCACAGAGATGGATCACGGGTGAATTGGTGGTGGGTTACCCAAGGGTAATACAAATGTAGAAGATATAAATAACAATAAAAATATATATTAAAAAAATAGCCCTCCTATGTGTAACTAGCTAGAAAAGAGAGTTGAAGACTTGATGGGAAGTTTTTCTAAAGAGGAATGAAATTCTTGCCTTAATTTGAGATTTTGCAGCATACAAAGAAATTATCATCATGCCCTGAAATTAATTTGTTCAAAGCAATCTACTTTTCCAAGATTTTCTTAATCTATTATTGGAAGAACCTACAGTGGTCAAGACTAGAATAAAACTAACTAATCATTAGTCAATATAACAAGATCTGTTAGGCTTGCTGAGTGAACTCCCATTTGAAAATACCCAAGTTTCTCTCAGAAAGACATACAGACAGGCATGCACACATATGCACCCACACACACACTGAATTTAGATTGTTATGCTCTGTTTCATATCATTAGGAACATTTTAAGTTTTTGTCATATAATCAAATTTTATCTTTATATAGGAAATTCTAGAAGTGAAAGAAATATATTGTACTTATTACAGTTCCTATTTAACTACTATATGAGATAATAAATTTTAAAATGAGAGAGACTGAATGAGAAAGTGTGAAAGAAATAACACAAAAGACCAAATGTGGAATTGTCTTTTTATAGAAATGGGTTGGAATTTTTAATGTGACAGAGGGAGTACTAGGGAGCATATTTGTTTGTTTCCTTTGGGACCCACTCTGAAGTTATTGAATATTCTGGTCTTTTCCCCTCCAGCTACTGCAAGGAACAGACCCTCGTTAGACCGCAAGGAATGTCTTTTTGGAAGAGTAATAGAACACAGTCAACTTACTTCTTTGATCTCCAAGGACTATTGAAAACTGTAAAAGTTGCTGAGGGACTCTGACATGTTGGAGAATACTAGAGAAAGAAGTTCGATATTCAGAACCTCATCAAGAGTGTCTCCTCACTTATGGATAGAGACCAAGATGATACTTTCAAGTAAGTAAAGCTTTCCAATGTTAGCTTTTTGAGTGAGCTAAAAATGCACTGGTGAAAAAAATTTCTTAGAGATTCACTAGATACCTTAGACACTGGCTGTATTGTATAGTGTTGTTTATTATGAATATTCAGGAAATGAATTTTTTCTTTTCCTGTTTGCTTTAAATTCTTTGGCTAATTGTTATAGGTTGTCACTTGACAGATCCTCAGTTCTTGAGGACTCTGGGACATTTATACTTCTTACATGAGTGTAGGGTAGTGTTAGGTGGTTAAATAATTACAAAGGACTGAATGTATATTAGTTTATTTTACATGATTTATTTTTCCAGATTTTGCATTACAAAATTATTTTAATGTTGTCTGTAATCGAATGCCACATTGCTATGTAACGAAATTACAGTACTGCTTAATGACACTGGAAACTGCATGCAAAAAAATATTTGTACACAAGGTGGTGATGTTAGCAACCAACTACAGTACTTATATTCTGCTAAAAGCTACAATAAATAACAACAGATTGTTTTCATTGAGTGATCTCCAAAGGGTACATTCAGCTGATCATATAATGATAGCATGTAAGTGCACAGAGCACATAGAAAACCTGTCATCACCTCTCATTAAGGTAGCAGGGAAAGGAGAGAAAGGGAACAAATCATGAAAGAAAGAGAACAACTTTTGAAGAATAAAATTATATTTACATGTTGTAAGGATTCAAGAAACCAGCTTTTAATACCTAAGTTTCTATTGACACCTATTTGAATAGTTAGGTTGAAAGAATTAAATCCTAAATGTAAAGTTGTTTCTATAGCTTTAATAGTATACTCCACTTCCCAGAAAGAATACTTCAGAAAAACTTCACCTTACAGCCTTCCTCTGCCTTTAGGAATAGGCTTCCTTATCCCAATCCTGAGTACAATGCTGATGCATCCATTGTGGGCAATATCTTTTCCTCTATTTGTGTTTTTTCTATGGAAATTCACATTTTTATATTTATAGCAGCATAACTTAGAACAGATTAAAAGGGAAGCTGATAATAATGTTACAAACCTTATTTCTCATGAAATGTTGGACTCATTAACCTTATCAACGATACTAAAAGAGAAATTAACTAGCACACCCAACTATTATTATTAACAACCATTATTAATGGTTCCTATTTTTGTGCATTGGTACATTAATAGTGACCTCTCAGACTTAAGTAATTGATATATTAACATTTAACCCCCAAATTCTATTTGCTACAAGAAAATATATTTATTCTCAGGTAATGTTTTTCTTAAAGTAAGTGGCAGCATCAGTATGTCACAGAACCTGTTGGAAAGCCTTGTTCCTTTCAATTTTAAGACTTCACCCAAGGTAAAAAGAGCAGCAATTGTTATTTGCAAGCTAGAAAGTGAAATATCTTCTTGAATTTTCTAAGGATGAGTCAGAAACTTAAAACCAAAGAAAAGTAATAAATAATGACAACAGATGTTTGTAAACCTGTGCTCCCCTGTTCAGTGTTTCTACGTGTTGTTTTGCCTTGATGTGCTGTCAGCCGCCTCTCACCTGGGAATAGTGATATCTTATCAAAGCCTAAACAGTTCCTCTTCACAACAGACAGATAATAGTGCCTTTCAATTTATCATACTGGAAGTCTAAAAGAACCATGGGAACGATTGGTCAGGTGACAGCTTGATGGACACTTTGACAGCCCTTAAAGCATCATGGGAAATGGTTGTCACCTGATTTTTCAGAGCAACCGGGGAGATAACCTTCAGAATGATGAGGAAAACAAAAATCTGAATATTTGTATAAGATCCAGTGGCAGCATCAGTGTTCACATTAGTGATAATAGGTATGAATTTAGATGACTCAAATGTTGTTATCAAACCTGAGAGGTTTCTCTAAGTCCATAAGTGCCCTTCATCTCTTTAAATGCTTTTCCACATTTATTCAAATGTCATTTGAAAAACATATATATAATCCAGAGCTTTTGATTTTTAAGAGACACAATAAAGCATACCAGTATTTAACCACAGGCTAAACATATTAGCTGGCCATTAATATTTCTCTAGTTTTGAAATCTACTTTCCTTTGGACAAACTCCTTATACACCTTTTCCTAGACAGAGTTTGCCCATGACAATTTTAAATGGAGAATCTCTTATATGGAATTGTATAGATAAAATTTTACACTCTGGGCTAACTTAACTCATGAAAATCAGTGTAGCCTTGGAATGAGAAACAGAATAAATCAATTTGAAGTTCATTGGCATAAAAATATGTGAATATGTACTTATTTACTCATACAACCAATGAACGTGAATTGAGCACTTACTACATACAGGGTCTCTTTTGGACATGTAAAGATGAGCAAGATTAAACCCTAGCTTTCAACTTCTTCACATTTTGGTAGTGATGAGAGGTAGGGCTTAAGTAGAATAGATAGCAAAAAGAACCAAGATTGGTTCAAATGCACTGCCTTCTAATTTTTGAGGCTTATACACAATCATTCACAAAGTTGTCTAGGTATATTTTCTTTTTTTGTGTTGTATATGCAGCTTACAAAAGTTTTGTGGACTCATATGAAGATATGCTTACTGAAAATTGGGATTCTTAGGGGAAAAAATAAGCATTCAATATTTATACATTCGTTAAGTGTCTTTCAAGTTCAAAGAATAAAGTAGACTATGTAGTGGAATGAATAAGTAATATTCAGCTTAAACCTAGTCTGTAATCTTGTAGATTTGTATTTATACATAAACACAAAAAGTATTATATCATTTGTATAAAGCATATGTAATATTTTACAAAATATGACTCTTCCTCCACCAAATCTGATAATAAGTAATTTAATAAAAAAAATTTAAAGTGCAATAAAATAAAGAAATTGCAGTAGAAAATCAGGTGGCTTTTTCCAAAGGAATTAAAAGATAAAAGCTTCAGATGCTGCTGCTGGCTCTTTGTTTTACTCTGAGACACATAGAGCTACTATAGATGTTAGACAAAAAGCAGGGGCTTAAAACAAACTGTCTTTCTGAAAACACTCTGGCATCATTATTGAAACGGGTACCATTTGGCTGCTTGATACTTTTGGGATAACACTAAGCTTTCAGAAATTTTGATGCTTTGGTTTTACATTCCAACATGATTTTCCAAATCCAGTTATGCCAAAGTCAAACAAGCCAGACAAATTGTGAGACCCTTAGTGTTTTCCAGAGAACTGAGAAAAGCCAGTAAATAATTTAAATGACTATTAACAAAAAAATGTTCTACATGTAACTCTTCATAAGAAGACACATTATTTGAACAAAAATGAACTTGAAGTTTGCAAATGCAAAGTGAAATGCTTTGGAGTGGCATATGCAAATTAACATACTTAGGACTGATAGAAACACATTTTGCTTATTTCAAATTGGGAGGGCAAGATGTGGGAGGAAGATTAATAATAAGTGATACATGGACAAGGTCCAAGATGCTACAAAACAACTGAATTCAGAATTATTTCTGAATCAGAACTGTGGTTATGATGCTCTTTCCTTTCCTTGTTGAAATAAACCACGCAGCATCAGGTCATAATAGACCCCAGATGTAGTGACTAGCTCACCTGATATGAATTAAATTTCATTGTTAACAACTAATGCAGTCACTTAAATCAACTAAATATGCTAAATATAAAGCCAGAACCAAAAGTCTTATAACATATTTCATAGTAATGCCAAAATTTGTGGTTTGGAAACTTAGGATAAATACAGGCGGTGGGGGGCATGGGGGGGAGGGGAGGATAAGGGCACAAAATGGAAGAGAGGAGAATACAGGGGACCATGGAGATGGATCACGGGTGAATTGGTGGTGGGCTGCCCAAGGGGAATACAAAATGTAAAAGACATAAATAACAATAAAAATAAAAAAATAAAAAAATAAATCTTTAAAAAAAAGAGAGAAAAAAAATACCGCCGTTAAATTTTCGGTCAGAATGAAATTTTCACTGAAAGAAATTTTCAGACTAAAATTTCCACAAAAGGGGAAAAATAATCCATTAGTTAAGTCATAAAAGCATTTAAAAACATAATACACAATTTCTCATTGTAAATTTTCACTATATAAAATCAGCTTGACTGTTGAGAACATTCTTAAGGCCTCAAAAGTACAGTGTGAGACACAAAGAGAATCTTGAGTCTTATGACCCAAATTAAAGTTTTAAAGTTATATCTACTAGCTCTTCTTTCAAGGTATACCTACTATACTTCTTCAAATATGGAAAATTCTGGATTCATTTCTCCTTATTTTCTGACTGTCTCTTTCTAAATTTGGAACTTTTTTATTTTTTTGGCATTGGTTTATATCATTGTTTTTGTTTTGGAAGTATAGGCTCTCCCCCATAAAGGTACCCATAGTCCTCCACCATAGTCCATTGTGCTTTGTCTCCACCCTGTTCTCACTCTTAGCCCTCCCTTCTGGAAACCTCTATTCTAAGGTTAGCTTTCAAAAGCTGGTAGATACTGGTATTTAAAATACAAAGACTTTCTGTTTACATGCACTTTTTGCTCATTTAGTTATTTTAATCATTAAAAAAACATGTAGCTTACTAAGTTCAAAAATAAATAGGTTTAAAGTTTCAAGATCTTTTGAGGTCATCATATTTATTCTTACCTTTTCCAGTAAACTTAAGACTTGTCTGAAAAATCAGAGTATATTGACCTATTTTTACTAAAAAAAAAATTGTAAAAAGCTAGCTAATTTTCTTAATGTTAATAAATAGCTACCAAAGAATCATGACTGAGGTTACCGTGTTGTTATGATTTTTACAATTCCTTTACAGGTACAAAGTTTTGATTTTTGTTTCTTATTTTTTTCAACAAAAATGTAAAACTACAGAAAAAGAGATGACTATGGAAGCTTATCTCACTAATATTGTTTGCTATTAAAATTTCAAGCTTCACATTTATATTTATAAAATCTGATTGATCCAACTTTCTGTCCAATTTTCAAAGTTCTGATTTGTTACCATTCAGAGCCTAATGATAAACTTTTTGAACTTTGCATGGGCTGAATCCTAGGATTATCAAAAATAACACTTCACATGGTTTAAATTTTACTTCCACCTAATGCATTCTTATAAATGCTTTTGAAAGATGTGAGAAAAAATGAAATTAGTTTTAAACCAATTCTTAGACTCCTAGTGCTGTTAGTGCCCACATTGGTACTTTATTTTTCTAAACTATAACTACATGGAATGAGGAAAACTCAAAACTGGAAAGTGAAATTATTACTAAACTAGGTGATTATTTTGTCTACATTATATAAAATTAGCAGTTTAGCTTTTTCCATTGAATACACAGAACTGGCAATTGTGTTGGAATTTTATAGGCGTGCATATAGTGTTTTAACAATCAAGTAGCATTGCTTCTCATTAGTTATTCTATATGACACTTTAAACCCACCATTTTCTTTCTTGTCTTAGAGTTATTAGAGAACAAATGAACATTATTACTTTCCACATTTCTAATGTTCCAAATATAATATTTGAAATTTGCTGTCTCCTCTTCCCAAAGTCAAAAAGACTTAATATTTTGTTATTTCCCTCACCATCTTAGAAAAGTTACTTACATTTCTATGAAACTCAGTTTCCTTATCTGTAAAGTGGAAATAGTATACCTACCTTTTAGATTTGTTATGAAGATCAAAGATTACTACAAGTAACTGAAAGATTACTAACAAGAATCTCCCAAAGCACAGCGTGCTCCCAATAAGAACTAATTCCATTCCCTTTGATCAATGTTGGAATTCTTACCTATTGGCTTGTGTCAAAAAACACGTTATTCAACGTCTTAAATTAACTCCTCTCCTTTAATTACACTGAAGTATAAACCAATGTGTCAGCAGTTAGGACCTTTCTGCTGAGTTGATTCATTAAGGACTTAGATAAAAAATAATTCTAGATCATAAGACTGGCTATTGCAAATGTTTGAAACACCCTTTGCAAAGACAACAAAAGAGAATCTTTGCCTATCTTAGCAAAAACCAGTGCAAATTTGTCCTTCAGTGCCTTTTTCCTAAAATTTTATGTGTAACATAAAAGGCTATTTGGATTATGTTGCCAAGCATGTTTATAAAGATACCTGAAATTTTCAAAAAATATAAAAGGTATTATTCACATTTTGTTACTATGAAATCAAAGAGGGAGCTATTCTCAAAACTATGACAACATAGGGCCTCTGGTGGCGCAACAGGTTAAGTCACAGCAATATGAAGCTATCCAGAGCCACTGAAGCATGAGTTTAATACCCAGCCAGGGACCTTCCCACATGGCACAGTAGACCTCTCCTGCCTCACCCGCTGCTCCCCTTAGCAGTGTATTTTGGTCAATCTGCTTGTTCTGCTCCCCACTCTGTCTCTGGTGAATCCTCTCAACTCCTCCCCCCACACCTCTGGCCTACACCCGTGCTTGTATGCATAAATAGATAAAAAGTTTTAAAAAAAACTATGGCAACATAAAAAACTACACACAGTGACAGACATGTGTTCTAGTACTTAACAAAGATTATTTCATTTAATCCTCAATACTATGGAGGTAGGTTTTCGTGTTATTTTCATTTTACCAAGATAAGAATCTTGGTCACGGACAGAGTAAGCAGTCTGGGCAAGTTGAGATGGTTTGTAAATGTTGGGTCTGAAATTCCATGTGATCAACACTTTGTAATCATTTGAACAGGAGTTTTAAATGAATAACATTCCTTTTATCATTTTTTTTATCTCTTAGGCAGTAATAAAATCTAATTTAAAAATATAAATGATTCATTTAGTTTAGTGGCTATTCACTGTGTTGGCCTCAAAGCCTGTTTACATTCATTTTGACAAAAATTGTAATTTTTATTAAGATAATATTGGTCTAAGTTACAAATGTCAAGATTTCATCTCTTTTATAGCTTAGTAGTATTCCAATGTGTATATATATACATCATCTTTATTCACTCATCTAATCCTTTACATTCTGAAAAATTATTGAAGAACACAAAGAACTTTTAAGTATTTTATAGTTATAAGTATCTACCATATTAAAATTAAAACTGAGAAACTTCAAATATTTAATAAGTTATTTAAAAATAGTAAAGAATCCATTATCTGACCATAACTAATAAATATTTTTAAATAACTGTAGTGCTTCATGAAAAAAGTGGCATTACTTTACATTTTTTCAGATCTTATATCCAGCTTAGTAATCAAGAGGTCAATGCACATATGTACTTCTGCACTCAATCTGTGGTGATGTTGAAGTATATCTAGAAAAATCTGGTCTCTTCGTTGAAAGGGGAGAAGTATATTAATAGTCTTCAGAAATTTGTATATATTCTTTGATAGACACAAAAATTTGACAAATGTGGTTTTTAAAAGATCAGTCTCATGGAATCTGAAACAATATCTGTGAATTTTTATACACTGCTGTATTAAGATCCATTGGTTTATTTGGCACTTTTACTGGATCTTTACCCTCACGTGGTTTTGAAGCTTCAAGTCTTTTGGAAAGTATTTGTTCACCTCAAATCTTCCAAATATTTACATGTTTCATTAGGCAATATTTGAAAATCAAACCATATCAATTAGTATCATCACTGATTTCATCAGGTCAGTTTGCCTTCAAATGATGCACTAAGTGCTTTCTTTCCAAAAGCCATCCTACTTCAATACACAACAGAAATGGCCTGTTTGCCATTTGTCAAACAGAATATTAAAGACATACTCAAGGAACAAGCTTAGTAAGATTAATAACTTTTACTGGTTAATAAAAAAAATTCTTACATTAAACTGGCTTATTTTGTACCATTAATAGAAGAAAAAAGAAAAATATAATGACTACTAGCATAACTGAGTGTCACTGCCTGAAGTCACCACCAGTTTACCCATTGTAGCATGCCACAGTTACCCAATGCAGCATGCCAACACAATAGCAAAGCAAGTAACATATTAAGATCTTAATATGTTACTTGCTTTGCTATTGTTATTATAATAGTCTTGACTTCAGCCCCCTCGCCCTGCACTCCCAGCATCTCAGGGACTCCAGAAGCCAGCAGGCCACATTTTCAGAACTTCTAATTTAAGGTTATACTTACCCTCTGCCCATCAAGTATAACTCAGCTAATTCTGGAAGAGTAGTGAAATAGCATAAAAGAGTTACATGTAAAAGGAATTAAAATAGGGCAGAATAGTTGCATGTAAAAATTTTGTTTATTCCTTTAATTCTTGATTTCTCCTTGTTTTACTATAAAACTTAAAATATGGCCTTCTTATGTGATATAAACTCTGAGTTCATTTCTTTTCAACCACTTGTCTGGATTATCATGGTCCCATGTCTATCCCAAAAGTTATCACATTGTTTTGAAAGGTTTTATGAATAATATATTAGGAGGAAGAGAGAATATGCAAGTTGTAAGGTTTCCCTAGTCTGTAAATTAGTCACTCTGTATAAACTACTCAGCGGGTAAAGTCATTCAGGTCCATAGGATATCTTTCATTAATCAACCTCTATATTAATTTGTTAATTTCTCTGTACCTCCCAAAGTGAAAACTCTATTTAGAAGCATTATTTGTGTTTCCTAATTTGAATATATTATAATGCAATTGAAGATACACAGATTGTGCATATTAGATCTTTTTCATAACAGATTTAAAAATGAAATAATATATGTTGTTTAGAAGTCAGTTGTCATGGATAAATGATAGAATCTGGCCCTAAATTGATCCCTGAGGCGAATTTCTTTACCCTGAACCATTGTAAACTATTAAATTCTGAAAACACCTCCTTAAAATAAATTTTAAAATTTATTTCAACTAATCCCTTATGAATAAAGGTTAAAGACTTAATCCTATGATTTTATAAATCCACAGTGTCTAACAAATTGCATGTTTCTTTTACTCTATTTTCTAAATCAGTTCATACAAGATCTTAAACAAGAAGACTTGGTACTTAAATAAAGACACCTGCTGATCTGTGAACCCTTAATTTTATAGTCATTTTAGATTTTAATATGTCAGTACTTTATTATTTTCTTCCCTTTTCTGGCTATAATCTAATATTAAGAATTTTACAAAGTTTCTTCATATAATATTTTAAATAGCTTTATTTTTAGTAAAAACAAAATTAAAATATTTACCATAAAAGGTGGTACAGGTGATAGAGTTTAGCAGGGGTTGGGAGCTTATGTTTTCCTCGCGCTTTCCTGTATCACTGCTATTTCCCTAAGAAGGTATACCTGACCAGGAGCCCAGAGCCCGTCTATCTTCCTCCTCAGATGCTACTCATTCTTCAAGGACCTCCTCTATAAAGCCTAGTGACTCCAGATTCCATATTCTCTCTCTTGTGTATTCATGATAGAGGAGCATTTCTTATTTTACTTCAGCATTTTCTCTAGTTCATTACCATGGTGCTCAGTTCTTAATAGACACCCAAGAAAAATGGTTATGATAAAATATAAACTTCCAGAGAAAAAAATGAATGAAAGTTAATTTGTTAGAAGAATGACTTTTTTCAAAAGATTTGCCACATATTATGATTTGGGAGATTCAACACAAAATAAAAGGAAGGAAGTTGCAAATTGTTTTATCCTCTAAGGACTGAATAATTTTGAGCAATGGGTTTTGTTTGGTTGGTTTTTTGTTGTTGTTTTTTTTTTCCCCAAAAGAAAGTAAAATGTTAGCCATAAGACTAGCTTTGGACTGAGCAATATTTATAGTAAAAATGAAAAGAAACAATGATGTCTTCTTGTTTTCTCAAACGACCACATGTCTGAAGGAACAAAACAAGTATGACATTTTTGGAGAAGAAAGTAAAATAGGAATTCAGCTCAACGCAGTTCTATGGGCTTGGGATCCACAAAGGAGTTTGAAATCACATCTGTAACAAAAATTTTTAAAAGTCTATTTCTACTGAAATATAGACCTTCTTATCTTATTATAGTGTCATCACTTTCTCAACTGTGTGATTAGACTTTTAAGAGAAATAAGAATTATAAATATTTGGAAAAGGCACAGTTTTTATTTCTGTAGCTGTATTGCAAGCTTTTAGAGGACAGGAAAAGAAAAATTCAGTATGTTTTGAATTTATAGAATCAATGGCATACCTATAGCATGCCTTACAACTAATTGGAAAATGGAAGTTTTGAAGGGTTCTTATTTGCAAAAGAAATAAAAATATACTTTTAGATCTCTTAGTAATTCTATGGAAACCAACACAAACAGAGTGTATAATGTACATGAAAAAGATGACAAAATATTATTAAAAGACTAATCAATGTACAGCTATGGCATTTTCATTAGGGAAACTAATCACTATAAAAGCATTAATTTTTGCCAAATAATGTATACATATAAAATGATATGACAGTATCTGTCCTAAACCACTTGTGTAGCGGGTCCAAAAATGCAATGGAGGACTAAAAAACCAAAATAAAGATTTTGAAAAAGAAGTGTATATAAGGTAACATAACCCTACCATTTTTAAAACATACCTAAGCTACAATAACAAAGTGGTGCTGTAATAATAATTGAATCTTAAGGTAAAATAGCTCATATACTTTATGCATATGTACACAACATATGCACATGTATTTCTTCATTTTTAATACCTTTAGTTTCTATTATATATAACTTAATATGTTAAAAATAATGTAACTTAACCAGTTAGTGAGAAAGGGAAGGATTACTCAGCTAATGGGAATGGAAAATAAGTCTAAAAACTTCCAAATAAGATGTCCTCTTCTTATAACATTATAAATAAAAAGTACATGTTGTGAGAAAAGTAAAAGAATATTATGGGAACACTGAAGTTTTGCAATGGGGAACTTCTTTTTTTTTTTTTTTTACATACAAGCTGGGGTACAGGCCAGAGGCGTGGGGCGGCGAGAGGGTTCACCAGAGACAGAGTGGGGAGCAGAACAGGCAGATCAGAAGTACACTGCTGAGGGGAGCAGCGGGTGAGGCAGGAGAGGTCTGCCACACCATGTGGGATTCTCCCCGGCCGGTCTTCGAACTCGCATCCCCGCTGCGCTGCCCACAGCTCCACAGCACAGCGCTCACCCGTTGCGCCCCCGGGGAGGCCCGAACTTCTAAAAAGTATTCACTTGTCCAAAGAATGTTCTTAGATTTTAATTCTCAATGACTTTTACAATATATGCATTTTTGTCACCCTCACAACAGCTAGCACTGAATTTTTCACACTAAAACTGTGCAGTGCTCTTCTAGATAGGTTATTGATAGACTTGTTCAGTCATTTGTTCATTCAAATATTATAATTAAATAATATTTGACTACTTTAACTTTTTAAAGGTATAATATATTTGTTATCTAAAAAAGTATAGTTGACCCATCTTTGTATCTTCAACACATATAGTTACATCTGTTTAGGTATGTTTTATAGAACTGTATACTCCTATAAAAATAATACCAATAATAGAAAATAAAAATTGAAACAACCTTTCACCTTTAGCTTTTGAGTCATATCATATTTTTCTGGAATGAAGCAGTTGGGTAAATCAGGCGGCTTTGAGATAATAAAAACCCAAAGAGCAGAGCCTTTCAATGACTTTCTTCATTCCATGATTCAACACACTAGTTTGAACTTCATTTTGCCAGTATAATGATTTCAGTCATGGATAATTTGTAACTGAGGTCTTCATACTGAAATTGGTTGCATTTCAGGATGAAAGTAAGATTTGTATGAGAACAGCAAGATAAAGGAACAGTAAGTCAGGAGATAACCTTATTGCAAGAGAAAAATACTGTCCAGTGACTGTATGTTCTAAAATAAGGGTTTTACTCCTAATCTCACTTTTCTATCAAAGAAACTATAAAAATATGATAAAATAGAAGCTATTACTTGAGTTCAGGGAAAATTGAAGGTATTTTATTTAAATGTTGCTCTTTCCCTCATTGTGCTATTTATTGCTGATATTTTTACATGATATAATTTCATGATATTTTGAAAGAATTTTGTACCTACAAGAAATCTTAATATAATTTGACCTGAAAGTTCAGAGGCAACATTAGCAAATAGTGGCAATGTCTGAGTAAAATCTTATTTTTTATGAAAAAATATCCCTGTCATTTCTAGACATGTTAGTCAATTGTGCTAAAGGTGTACTTTCCAGTGCTTTATAGACAATGTTTATTTCTTCATGTCAATTTCTGTTCTTTTAGAAGCCTTAATCTATCTAAATGTGATTTTTTTTTTCTATTTGAGTAAAAACTCCATTCCTTCCTCCTATTTCTAGGTGATTGCATGTGTTCCCTTCCAGGTTCATGAACCTATTACTGTTTAGTAATGTTGATTCTAAAATAATTCCATATATTTTTCATGTGTTACTTTGACTTTCCAGAATCATTTATGGAAAATTACCTATATATGAGTCTTGTAGAAGGCATTCATTCTCTTATAGTCTGTTTTGCTGAGCAGTTTGGGGCCTATAATGCTAATTACAAGCTGGTGATTTTTTTTGGCTATATTGACAGACAGATATGAATACATAAGTAAATGGATGGATGGATGGACAGACGGACAGATGGATGGATGATCTGGGATTTGGAGGTTAGAAAGATAGATGTAAAACATACATATGTTTAATCTCTTCCTTATGAGGTCAAAGCCTTAAATAATTTTCCTTCTAAGGACTTTGTATCATGGACATCATCCACCATACCTTGGTGTTTTGCGGAGCCTGTTCAATATTATTTTTGAGTGGTCTATTGTGTGTGCTCTGAAACCATGCATGAGTTTTAGCCAACTTAGATTATCGTCCATGAAGATCCTTCCAAAGCATTGATTATTTGAGTAATGCAATAGCAGCAACTAGACACATCAAATTAATAGATTTGTGTTATGGGGATTTTCTGGAATATTTCAGAACAGTGAAAAGGAATGGTGTTAACATTTTATGAACAATTACAGTGATTGGTGCACCAGAAAGAATATTTTGAATTCTTAAAATGATTAAAATATCTGAGTAGTCACTGAATGCTTAAAATATTCCTCATAAGCCATAAAGATGTTTTATTCCCATTTCACAGATGAGAAACTAAGTTTCTGAGAGGATAAGGGACGTTCATAAATAGGTATAATCAGGATGTCTAAAAGAGTTGTTCTTTTATTATTGTTGGTATCTCCTCAGATCTACAGAGAAGAATAGAGAGAGATAAAACATCTTCCTTTTCATCAAATTATTTGCAAGTTTTTGAGGTATATATAGACATATATACAAATGTAACAATACTAGAATAAAAATGAAACTGATGAGAAACACAAAACTCAAAAGAATGGTTACTCTTTTCTAAGAAAAAAGAAGTAGAAAGACACTTTTAAGTACAGTGGAGGTTACTTAGATTCATGTGTTATTCTTTATTATATGTATTATATTTATACATATAAAACAATATAACATATTTTTTGCATATGTATTTTTGTATGCATATAGCTAACTTATATGTGATTTACAGATATTATACCTACTAGTAGAAGACTTCCAAACATACTATATATGTCAATCAGATACAAAGTGATTTGAAAGAAAATAATTTTCATATTCAGATATAACTGATGGGCACAATGTCAGAATAAGTCATTTGATAACTGGTAAAACTAATAAATGCTTTATCCTTTATCCTCAAAGTTTATCCTCAAACCACTTGAGGGGTATTATAGTTTTGATAGCTATTAGTACCATGAGGTAAGGATCTGAGAAAACAATGACTAATACAGTGATATAATAGCTACCTTCTTCATTATTCAAGATAATAAAGCCACACTGTAAATCTACATGTTACCTATAGCTGATATCTAGCACAGAAACTTAAACAAAATAGACACATCCTTGAGGGCTTAATTTAGAATAACTAACATTTTGAATACTTACCATACATTTTTTTTATCCTTACACCTACCCTGAAATATAGATAAGCTTTTCCCATTTTTAAGGTAAAGAATTTGTGGCTCAATATGATTCAATGTAGTACATAGTAAAGTAAGTATTTGAACTCAGTCTATTGCAACAATCATCTAATGACAGATAGCACAAAGCTTCTCAATCACCTTGTAAAATAGTTACTATTAGCATCCTAAATTTACAATTACAGAACATGAGACACAAAGGAAATGTTACTCATGGTCACATACAATTTGAATCTTGGGACACATAAGCAGAAGGGAGCTGGGACCAGATTTCAGGTCCTCAGGTCTGAGTTCATGTTATTTAGGTAGTAGAAGAGAAGGACACCATCTCATATACTCTTCCAAAGCACCAGGACAGAAGCATCACTGGAAGGCAAACCTTACTCTGTGAATTTAAGTGGCCTGACACTGGCAAGGTTGTACACTACTCTTTGACTTCTTATTCATTTTAAGGATAGAATCCCCCCATATATCTTAGAAGACCAAAATTCATAGCAACGTACACTTAACACTTCAATTCGGTGCCCTATTACAGTGTGGTGATCTCACCATTACTACTCAACATAGTTTTAGAAGTCCTAGCTAGAGCAATTATATAAGAGAAAGCTATAAAAGGATTCAAAATTTGGAAAGAACAGGAAATCTATCATTATTTGCAGGTGAGATTATAATGTACATTGAGAAACCCAAAGACCACAATGGAAAAATTAATTAAAATAATAAACCAGTTCTGCAAAGTTGCAGAATACAAAATCAACATGTAAAAATCAGTTGCCTTCGTATATACAAATAGCAAACTAGAAGAAGAAATTAAGAAAGTTATTCCATTTACAATCTCACCAGAAAAAAACAAATATCTGGTAATAAACCTAACAAAGGAGGTGAAGGACTATACAAGGAAAACTGTAAAACATTGTTAAAAGAAACAGAAGAAAACACAAAGAAATGGAAAAATAGTTTCTGCTCATGGATAGGAAGAATGAACCTTGTCAAAATGACCATCCTACCCAACGCAATTTAAAGATTCAATGCAACCCTAATAAAAATCCCAATGGCATTCTTCAAAGAAATAGAACATAGATTGCTGAAATTCATATGGAATCACAAAAACCCCTGAATAAAAGCTCTATGACTCAAAGGGTTTGGGGGAAATGGAGGTATCACACTGCTGGACTTCAAACTATGCTATAAATCCATAATAATTAAAACAGTATGGTACTGAAACAGAAACATAGACCAATGAATTAGAATTGAGACCCCAGAAATAATACCACACATTTATGGACAACTAATGTACAACATAGAAGCAAAGTATATACACTGGAACAAGGAAAGCCTTTTCAATAAATGGTGGTGGGAAAACTGTATTGCCACATGCAAAATAATGAAACTACACCGCTGTTTCACACCAGACATGAAAATCAACTCCAAATGTATAAAAGACTTCTATGTAAGACCTGAAATCATAAAATACATAGAGGAAAACATTCCATGATGTCATAAACCTAAGAAACATCTTTGCATCTTTGTCGACTCCTCTCCAGCAGCAAGAAAAACAAAGGAGAAAATAAGTAACTGGGACTACATCAAACCAAAAGGCTTCTGTACAGTGAAAGAGACAGTAACCAAAATGAAGAGACACCCTACTGAATGGGAGAAAATATTTACGCACCATACATCTGACAAGGGACTGATATCAAAGATCTACAAAGAGCTCATACAACTCAACAAAACAAAACAAACCTATCAAAAATCAGCAGAAAAGCTAAATAAGCACTTCTCCATAGAAGATTGCAGGGTGCAAGACATATGAAAATATATTCATCATTACTTATCATCAGGGAAATGCAAATAAAAATCACAATGAGATACCACTTCATGCCTGTGAAAATGGTCTATATAAAAAAGACCACATGCATCAAGTGCTGGTGAGGTGTGGATTGTAGGGATTGGTGGGATTGTAGACTGATCCAGCCCTTATGGAAAGAAGTGTGTAGATTCCTCAAAACACTAAAAATCGATCTACCATATAATCCAGCAATTCTACTCCTGGGTATCTACCTAAAGAACACAAAAAACAACTACTTCAAAAGGAAACCTGCACTCTTATGTTTATAGCAGCACTATTTACAATAGCCAAGGTGTGGAAACAATCTAAATGCCCCAGAACAAATGAGTGGATCAAGAAGATGTGGTATATCTACATATATGGTGGAATACTACTCAGTGATCCAAAAAGATAAACTCATGCCATTTGTAGCAACGTGGATGGAACTGGAAGGGATTATTTTAAGTAAGCCAGAATGAGAAAGATAAATACCAATGGTTTCACTTACATGTGGAATACAGAGAAATCAAAGGGCGAGACAAAGACAAACTGTAAAACCAGTGCTTGAAACCTGACCATAGTAGGTTTGAGGAACCCAAGAGAGAAGTGGGAGGGAAAGAAACAGGAGGGGAGGAGCGCACAATGAACTGTGGTGAGGACTCTGGATGTTTTGATGGTGGGAAAACTATGGTGACCACACTGAGGGGAGAAATTCTGTATTGTAAAAAAACAAACAGGGATGTAAAATAATTAAAGTGTGGTGAGACAAGACCCCCCCCCAATTATCTCAGTTACTCTTTCCCCTTCTTATATCTAGGTTTCTGACATCAAATTTTATTATCAAAAGCATCCATAATAAAAATATTACTGTATATATTTTCACTGGAGGGAAGATTGTCAGGAAAATTTGTCATGAGAGGTGTTTACCATAAATTTGACATGCATTATTGTTAGATCATTCTGCTCTCCTTCCACAATTTTTCTATGCAATTTATTTATGTGCATATTTAAATGATGTACCACTTAATTGAAATTATAGTGTGTTCAAGCCAGATTTGACACTGACTGGCAGTTGCTGTTAAGGAATACTTGGAACTGAAGAATGGGTCATTTACCAAATAGTGCAGATATAACCATATTATCCAGCAAAATGTTTCAGGAAATCCAGTAGCTGATCATGCCAATGCAAGGACCCCATTCATTCTAGACTGGTTTAGATCTATTTACTTTTATAACCCACAACACCAGAACCACATTTAATATAACATATTGGTACCCGTAGTTTTTTTCTTATATAAAGACTGCCTATAAATCAAAGGTCTTGGAAATAATTATTAAGAAATTATTCAATCCTGAGGCTCCTTACTTTATTTTTTATTGAGATAACATTGGCTTACTACACTGTATGTGATTGAGGGGGAATAGTTCACGCCTCTTCAGATCTATGTCACCACCACTCCCATCAAAGCATCCAGGGTCTTTGCCATAGTCTCTAGGCCCCCTCTTCCTTTAAAATTAAGTATTTGTATTGTGATTACAGATTCTGTTTGATTCTGTTTTCTGTAGTTTTTATCCAGTTATTTACTAGGAAAGAACAGCCAAGGACAACAAGGAACAAATTCAGACTGTTACAAATGGACAGTTCTTGATAGGGTAACAGCCTGAATAAGTTCAAGGAACCAACATAAGTGCCAAATAGCCTCAGATTTTATTTTTTAATTTAGTAAAGGGAAATTTTTATAAAAAGCGATGGATACTTTATCTTTCTCTCCCTGCTTTTTGTGTCTTCTGCTCTAGATCTTGAGCATTTCATGTCAGCTTTCTGCCTCCATTTCCTCATCTGTAAAATAGTATAATGATACCCTCCTCTTTGGATTGTTGGCTGAATTAAATAGTTCAAAGGCACATATCAAATTTGCCATGTGCTAAATGCTATATTTTAGCTAACATTACTATTTCTAATGATCGCCTCATTATAAATCCATGATTAAGTTACACGTCATTCTTTATCTTATGGACAGTTTAAAAAAAATAGGCTCAAACATATTTGGAGTACTGTCACAAATAAAAAAATTAAATTGTAAACATAATTAAAATGAGAATTACTACATGCCCAATGGTCAATTTGTTACAAGAATGCTCATAATAATTATAAAATGGAATCACTGTTGAAATGTCTTTTATTCTTCTGCTGAGTAGATTACATGATATCTAAAAGGTGTCTGCAAAGAAACTTCAACTCTGGACTAAATGATCTATAACACAAATATAAGACTTTGCCCCTGTAGCTTTTATTTGTTTATTAGAAATTAAATAGGTAAGTGTTCAGTATATTGTAACTATTTGGGAAACAAAAAGGGATAGGAGTTAGCATTTGTTGAGTACTTTCTAAGTGCTGAGAATTTACAAGATGCTTCATATGTGGTCTTTATTTAATTTCCATAACTAACCTCTGGGATGGATATTATCCTTATTTGACAGATGAGGAAATTGTTTCCCAGAGTCTTTTTTATTTGATAGGATTAGTAAGCTAAACTAGTAGTGGGTTAGAGTCTAGAACCTAGATCTGTCTTTCAAACCTATTTTCTGGTGCTATACAATATTATATTTATTTTGAGCAGTTACTTTTGATTGACTATTCTTTTATAGTAGCTAATAGCGTATTTCCTAAAATTACCTGAGTACCTATAGAATATATGACCTCATGACCTTATGGGAAATCCAAACAAAATTTTCTTATTTGCTGACTCTAATTAGGAGGATCATTCTGTTTAATTTTGGGGAATCTTGGCAACATTTCTGCAGAGAAAAGTTTCCTAGGTAGCAGCACTAGAAAAAGCCCCATAAACATTTTATTTGATGTTCTTGTATTTTACATTAGTGCAAGTGTTTTGCACACCCCAGGGATGTGAAATGTGCCATAAGAAATGCAGTAAGCTGCCAGTCAAAGCCCTGCAGGGGATTTATGAAATGGAGTCCTGAAAGTGTTGTCTGTTTCTTTTCAGCCCCAACTATATGAATTACTGAACCAAATCCAGGGGTGGGTAAGGGGGTACAGGGAGCTTATACAGAGCTCTGTACTCCCATGGAATACTGAATAAATATGGCCTGAATGATAGACTACTTATTTCAAAATTCTGAAATTTTTGGTCTAGAGATACTGATTTAATGAGGCTTCTGCAGTTTACTGAATAATTTTTCCAGTTATCATCATCATCCTTAAGTCAGAGGCAGACATTTGACTCCTTGGAATGCTCTCCTCCCTATGAACCAGGAAGAGAGACTGCATGTGAGAGGCCATGTCCTTTATCCAGCTCAGATTCCCTTTCAACACAGAAGGGTTAGTCTCAGAAGGTAGAAGGCACTGGACTCATTTGGGTAGCATCATGTTTCCTGAGAAAAACTTGGTCATTTGCTCCAGCATGTATGATATATTCTGCCTCTTCAATTTTAGTTTTTATAGGTGATAGAAGGGATAAGCTTTCTGAATCTGCCTTTGCACCAATTCAAAACCAGGGTAATAGCTAGGAATGAACTGGGGCAGTAGGCACCACAGGATCCCCTCCAGTGAGTGGCAGGTATTCAAGCTTCCCACTGTGCTGTGCATCAGAGTTGTGTAGTGAGGATCCAAGTGACCCCCTTCCTCTGGGCTAACTGCTCAGCCTAAACCTCTCATGCAGTCTCTGCCATTCTTGACCTCTAAATCATGACTGAGCACTAGATGCAGTCGTGGGCACGGGACTGTAACTGAGACAGGGCTGCAAATCGGGTGTTCTTGCTTTTCCAGTATGGAACCTTACCCTGGGGTGATTGTGCATATTAAGATCCAGGTGCTTAAACTCTGATTACTGAGAGCTTCAATTGTTGACTCAGCTTTGGGAGCTGAGATGGGGGTGGGGTAGGTGTTTAGAATATCACAGCCTAAGGCTGCAAGTAATAGCCTCTGCTTTGAGAGGCAAGTGACCTATTGCAGCTTCAGCCTCCAGCTGTTCTATATCGGGAGGTACTTGGTAGTTGTTAACGCTCTGCACCTAAATTCTGTAATTCTCCAATAATGTACCCTCAGCCTAGGATGCCAATTCTGTGCGTCCGTTATCCAGTGCAGTACCAGGTCTCAATAGACACCAGAGGAAGGCATGTGCCTCTTAACTAAGGGGGATTTGCTGCAGCTGTTCCTCCCTCTGGCAAGCTGTTCTGTTCTGGTATTGCCACAAACTCAGCTCAGTGGACTACCCCCCAGTTCTAGTATTGTTGGGGGGAAAAAGGACGTCTGCAACAAACTCCACAGGAAGGTTTATGGACCCCCACCTCAAGCCAGAGAGATCCAAGACCTCTAGGGCTACGAATCCCAGAATTCCATCATCATCCAGAAGAGAGGATTACCGGAAGCTGAGGGGTGGAGTTAAGCAGACATGTTGGCTATATAACGAGGGCTTTTGACCTTGGGGGTCTCTTGCTTCTCGTCGGGCTACAGCGTGCCATTGGGGTTTCCAGCTCTTCGGATCTGGTAGGACATATTTGGAGATTTATCTCTCTCCTTCACTTTCTCTTTTGTCCCCGAGTTATTCATTTTTTTATTTCCCTTCCTTTTGTAAATAAACTTTTTTATTAACCTTTTTGTGAGTGCCTGCAATTGTTCTTATTATAAGTCCTTTTTAAGTGCACGGGTGAGAACCCACAGTCAGGCACCCCATTGTATATCGGGGTTGCCCTGTAACAGTATGAATAAATAAATCTTTTTTTAAAAAAAGTTCTTCCAACGACTTTCCGCCAAACCATTGCTCATGTTCTATGCTTTAGTTGTCTATTTATCTTTCAGATGTTATTAGCTTTGTTTTCCTGCAATTTAGTTGTGACTATTTGGAGGAAGCATGCCCTTTGACTTCTGTCTGCTGTTATTTCTTGTCATCTCAACTTAATCTTTGAAGGGACTGTAATTCTGCTTTCTAGTTGTTTGACTGGGTCATGATTACTATTACACATTCAGAGACTCCATTTCCCCCTTTCTGATAAGGGAAAATAATTTCATGAGGATTAAATGAGATGGTATTATTAGTAAGACATATAGTACCAAGTATAACACTTATTAAATATTAGCTCTCATTGTTTTTATTATTGAAGTAGTGACATGAAATATCATTATGTCCCAAATACATATTTACTAGATCCAAGTGATGTTACATCATCAGCTGCTACTTAAACAAAGGCTTTTTTTTTAACGTTAGATCACAGATCAACCAAGTCATATTCCCTTTCACTTAGTGGTTGCACAGAGTTTTGAATGGAAACTAACATCCTCTCCTGCATTTCTTCTTCAGTTGCCTTATTTTCCAGGAATCTACAGAGTACACAGCCTCAGATTACTTAAATCCTGTTATCTAAATATGAAGTCGTGAAGTCACCATCTACTAAATATGAAGAGTAATATATGAAAGGTAGACACAGTAAGAAAGGACCTGGTCTAGCCAAAGCAGCAGTCAAAGGGCCTTTATTAAAAGCTCCCAGGTGAGGTTCAGGGGTCTCATGATGAATGCCCTTGAAGTCGCGCCCAGTTACAATTTGGTTGGAGTTTTATACATTCCAGGGATAAGGACAGTGCTGATCTATATCTGGCCTGCCCCGCCCCAGCAGTGGTCGACACTGGGTGGCAAGGTCAGACATGAGGTAGTGCAGTGAGCCATGTTCTGTTTGTTGTGGTTATGCAGCCGGGTGGAGCCTCTAAGACCCCATGGCCCTGGGCAATTACCCTGGGAGTGGGTAATGACCCTGAGTCGATCTTACAGTATATATTCAATAATATATATTCAATATGTATTACTATCTTCACTGGTCATTTTAATTCTATATATCTAGGAGTTCAGATGTACCCAGCAGAATTAGTATGATTCTCAAAAGAACTCTACTAACTGGAATTACCCATTGAAGATATCCATTTTAAACAATGAGGCTATCTTTTACAATTTCCCTTAGGCCATGATATTTCACTATTTTCATATAGTGACAGGTGTTGTGACCTGCAGAAGGCAATACTTGTTTTAAAGAATGGAATGTGTTTTTTAGAATCATAGAGAATGGTTCACCCATAGAGGCAAAGTGAGCTTTTCTAATTTACAGAAGTAAGTTAAATTTTTAGTAGCCTTTGTGAGGCAGCAATACAGAAAAAAACAAAAAAGGAACATCACCAATACTTCAATATGAAAACTCTAGTTTTCTATTAAGTCATTCCAATATTTTGCTTTAGAGAGCTGCTGATGTATAGTTGGCTCTAACTGGATCACTGTTGTCCAGTGTGGTAAGTGAGATATTAGTAGTATATAATAGTATATGTAATTAGTATATAATATTAAATTTTTGTTTTAATATTTACTTTATTGTACTATCAAAATTTAATTAGAATATTGAATTATGATGTAATATTGTCTTTTTAAATAAAATTATGTAAAAGTGTTACAGGGCAAGGAGAGGGACACCCCCGGAACCCCCAAACCTGCCCTCTCAAAATAGGTTCTTCCATCCGTGCATCAATGCAAAACATAGAAGACTTCTTGTGGAAACAAACTTTAATAGAATTAGATAAGTAAAAGAATATAGTTTCTAAATCAAACCCCCAATGTTATCCAACCCCTCGTGAGTAAAAGTCCACCCAAATGGGATTGGCCCAAAGGAAGTCCCAAAAGCCTGCCACAAGTCTAAAACACCTTTCGGCAGGGGCCCATACAAAAGGGTCAAAACAGCCAGACAATTCTGGGAGGTAAAGAGCAAAACCAAAATAAAAATCAACGTTGCCATAGTCAACCTCCCCACAGGCCTCTCCCACACATCTGCTTCAATCAGTCCAGACCAGTGCAGCTTCTTTACATGTCTCTCCTCCTTATGCCTCTTCTGGCTCTCCACCCTTCTTCCTTCTTCCTCCTGTCTCAAGTGTCTTTTCTTCTCCAGCTTCTTATCTTTCCTGCTCAGCTCCACCCTCCCTTGGGTGGGGCAGAGAACCTGGAACACACCCTTTTCCTGGGGACCACCCTGTACAAAAAGAGGCAATTAAAATAAAAATATTAAGTATTATAAAGGTTAATGTGGAAATGGCAAAAATTATAGATGGTAGTATTCAAATGACTGAAGTTCAGGAAATATTGATTTTAATGACTGAATGAAAATCATTGCCACATGTTGACATTTTATACAATAGTTATTTTGATAATAAGCCTTAGACTCTATGAAAAGTATACTGGTTACCAGAGGGAATGGGGGTGGGAGGGAGAAGGGAATAGGACATCAATCAGCATGGGGGTATGGGTGAAGTGTGAGTGAAACGTGTGCACATACGGAGGTGTGAAGTTATACCCTGAAAGTTATTTATCTATGTAAGCAACTGCCGGATTAATAAAACTTGAGAATAAAAAAAAAATCTAGGAATAAGAAAAAAGTTATTTCTTTGGATGGTTTCCCAATATTTTGAGTGTTAGCAACCTAATAGTTTAAAGAAACTAGGTAATATCATTCTGCAATCAGAGTCATACCTATCTAAATTAGCAGAGGAATGTGGTATGCATGTTTTTCGCTAACACTCTTTAACATAATGAACTGAAATAAGTAAGGTGAAAAAAATAATTTTGTTTTACAAAATATTGAAGTAGGGAAGGTCTTTCAAAGTGGACATAAATTCCAGAAGATTTCAACAAAAAATCCTACCAATTAGACCATAAACATTTTATATTTCTGAATAGCAAAATGTATAAGAAAAAAATTATATATAAAATCAAAAGATAAAATAGAAAAAGTTAATGGTAGTACATATGCTAGACAACAGTTATTATGTGAAGAACTTCTTGTTTTGTTTCATTGCATTTACATTTGGCAAAAAAAAAAGCACCTACAACACACTAAAAAAGGACAACTAGAGGATAATAGAAAAACAAAAGTTATGTGTAAAGGTCACAGATTAGGAAACATAAATGATTTTTAAACATAAATAAGCCAAAACTTTCATAAATTTGAAAATGCAAATTAAAACCATAGAGATGTTCCTTTTTTTTATCAGCTTGACAAAAATTTTAAAGTTTGATGTATTGATTAATACATTATGTTTTGATGTGTCCAAGACTGAAAATGGGTAAGATGGAATAGAGTAGACAAAGGGAGGAGGAAAGAATAATAACTATTGCTCTTATAAAATGTTAGCACTCTTAACTTAAAAAATAAAATCTGAGACAATCTGGTGTTTTTGTTGGCTGCTTATCTTGTTTGGACTGTTGCTCTATTAAGAATTTTCTATCTGTAATAGTTTGGACTTATTTCCTGTTGCCACGGGCTGTCATTTTTTTTTTTATTGTTATTTATGTCTTTTACGTTTTGTATTCCCCTTGGGCAGCCCACCACCAATTCACCCATGATCCATCTCCATGGTCCCCTGTATTCTCCTCTCTTCCATTTTGTGCCCTTATCCTCCCC